>JAFVLL020041825.1:0-18997 GCA_021397915.2 Tor tambroides | reverse complement strand
TCCATAAATGCAGTTACGCCCTAAAATTCAAGATATTGTGGCAAAAATGCTCCTGTATGAGTTTTTATATCATATCATATTTATAACATATGATATGCGATATCACACAAGCAGCGAGAGCATATCACACAAGTGCTGTTTGTCCCGAATATATCGAGTGAAAATGTGATTTTATACAACAGTTCAGTAAATAAGAAGTTAATATTGTGTTATATTTTAAACACTATATTATCTGTTTTTGCTCAGTTTTGCCAATGAGCAACACATGGTGTTTAGTGTCTGAATAAATCCGCATTTTGAACGAATTTGGGTGAATTAATGATTCAAAGGCCCATTCATAAAGTGAGCTGTTTACTGAATTCCTGAATGAATCAGCCGTTTGAACGGATCGAATGAATGAATGACTCATAAAGACATTTATCGCCACCTGCTGGCAGTTTTAGTTTCTTATTTAGAGTATTATTTCAATAAAAAATTATTGAAAGTAAAACTTTAAAGGGATAGTTCACTCAAAAAATTTAAATTGTCATTTACTCAAACCTGAATGACTTACTTTCTTTTGTGGAACATAAAAGAAGGTATTTTTAAAACTGTTAGTAACTAAGCTGTTTTGGTGACCAATGACTTCCATTGCATGAACGAAAAAATCTGAGATGTTTCTCAAATTATCGTCTTTTATGTTCCATAGTTTATGTTAGGCCGTTGTGGCCTAAATGTTTGTGTAATAAATTTTATGTTAAATCAAATAAAATATTTCTTTCTGAAGTTACTATTTGTAATGTCTACTTAATACTTTCCCATTTAACACAAAAATAGCTATAAATCATATTTTGAGGCTATTTTCACTTGCACTCTATTAATTTACTGCTTGTTTTCTTAAAAAAAACTTTTTGTATTCTATCTGTTTTCTTTTTATTTATTATACAATTAACAAAAGCAAAAAAAGCCTCTAACACTAGCTTGCTCTATTCTTTTTCTATTCTATCTGTTTTCTTTTTATTTATGATATAATTTAAAAAAAACCTTGCTACGTGTACTGTGTTAAGCTAACTGAGACTTGTTATAGCACTTGCATAGCATTGCTCTTTTGGTTGATTTTGATTGCTTCCATTGTCTTCATTTGTAAGTCGCTTTGGATAAAAGCGTCTGCTAAATGACTAAATGTAAATGTATATATTTAAAAAGTGAAGTGACGTGTGGCCAAGTATGGTGACCCACACACGGAATTTGTGCTCTGCATTTAACCCATCCAAGTGCAATGAGAGTTCAAACAGCTGATAAAAACATCACAATAATCCACAAGTAATCCATACGACTCCAGTCCATTAATTAATATCTTGAAATGGTCGCTTCTGGACAAAATTTGAATCCATTATCCATAATAGAAAGCAAATCTGAGACTGAATGGGAAGGAAGAAAAAAGTCTTGGCTACTACAAATTCTTGGTGCAGTATCTCAGTAAAACAACTGACCACATCCATAATCGTGAAATATTCACAAACACAAGTGTATTGTGATGCACAGGAGCTAGTTATAGACCGCTGCATTAAGGCTTGTCATGACAGGCTGTGTATTATTGTGCTGATAATATTTTTTGGGGGAAGGGTGATACCACACATTAGATGTCTTCTCTCTGACAGGTATCACTGAAATGGCTGTCCCGAGAATCCCACCTGTCTCTATGACAGCCATAGTCTGTGTAAATAGCCAAAACAAGTCTGTTTGAGCTTGCTGACATAGGTTTGGCTGACAGGTTTTTGGAGGGATTTGGATAGAGGATGTGTGGTTGAGCATTAGCATGTTAACCAAGCAATCAGGTATTTTTGGAATTTGCATGATGCTTTTAAACTTGCAATGAAACAGAAGTATTGATTAGTTTTGGTATTGAAAGAATTATTGATGCTTCTGGTGTAATAAGTATGTTGTATGACAGACATAGATTGTGTGCTGTATTGATATGCTGTATGAAAGACAAATGTTTGCTGCAGTAACATATGTTGTACAGCAGACAGACAGGCTGTAAGGTGCTGTAACATTTTGTACGGAGGACAGGCTGTTGCTATAGTAACGTGTGTTGAACAGAAGACAAATCAGTTGTGTGCTGCTTTGTGTGTTTTACGAAAGACCAAGACTGGTGTTGCACTAATGTGTCTTAGAGCATAAAGATGGGCTCTTTGCTGTTACACTATACACTCCATGCTCAGTATTTTGCAGCTTGACTATAGTTTAACTACTTTACATTATATGTTTATTTTAGCTCAGAAAACTAGTTTCAAAGTATGTGATCTAACACTTGCTGCTGTAATGTGTAGCAGACAAACAGACTATGTGTTCCTTCAAATTTGGGAATCATGGAGTTCATTTTTATTACAACTTTTTTTGTTGTTTTTTGTTAAGTGAAGATCACATCAGAGTATGAAAATGTGTTTTAAGAGAGTTTGTCCTAAAAGACCATAGGGCCAAAAGTGCCCTAGTTGAAGAAACATGAATATGCAGCACATCAGGCCAGTTGCTGCTATATTTTGTTGTATCGGGCTGTGTGTTACTGCTGTCACATGATGTAAAAAAGACAAACATGCTACATAATGATTTAGTAATGTATATGTTATACAGTCGGTAAAGGCTCTTCTGCTGTTCAGATATGAGCACTATATGTTATTTGATACAGTTTGATATTGTGATCTTCATGGTTATGGATGCAGGTGCTGTGTGTTTGTGTTTGGTTGAAATGAACACAGTCAGTCTCCTTCAGGCTGGTCTCTCTCTCTCCGTCTCATTCTCTGATTAGCTGTTTCTCTCACCCATCTCTCTGTTTTTCTGGCCTACAGTTTAATTTATGTGTCTTCTGCCTGAGAGAGGGGAACAGACCGGCATTACAGAGGAGTGTAATTTATATTGATTTACCTTTTGGATGGAGGGATGGCTGAGGAAAGAGGGAGAGATGGGAGGAAGAGAGGGATGAAGGATGGTAAGTCTCATCTTTGAAAAGCCCATCCGTCTTTGCAAGGGGAGCCGTGGCAACCCTTTAACCTCCACAGATGAGATGTCTGTGCATACACGGGATGTGTGTGTGTGTGTGTGTTTGTGTGTTTATTGTGTGCATTTGTGATGTACCTTCACGCCTCAGGGGAATTGAAATTAATAGCATAAGGGTTGCTTACATGCGTGCAAGATTTTGCCTGACAAAAGACCCAACAAAAGCAAAAAGAACATTTGCCCCTTATCTGTTCAAGCGAGTCAGTGTATTGTACAGGAGGAGCTGCAGTATAGATCACGTATTTAATGCACTTGTTTTTTTTCCTTGATTACACTTCCATCCCTAGGCAACGTATATAATGACTATTTAGAAATAAACACTTTTTAAGAATTTATAACAACCAATATATATTATATACTATACATATATGGAATACATAACACAGAGCTAATGAAAAACCTCATGAATTTAAAGGGATAGTTCACCCAAATATTTAAATTCAGTCATTAATTTCTCACCCTTGTGTCGTTCCAAATCCGTAAGACCTTCGTTCATCTTCAAAACACAAATTAAGATATTTTTGATGCAGTCCGAGAGCTTTCTGACCCTGCATAGACAGCAATGAAACTGCCAAGTTCAAGGCCCAGAAATGTAGTAAGGACATCGTTAAAATAGTCCATTTGACAACAGTGGTTCAACTGTAATTTTATGAATATTTTTGTGCGCAAAGAAAACAATAACTTTATTCAACAATTTCTTTTCTGTCAGTCTTCAACACGTTCACAAGAGTACCACGCATGCATGTGGTATTATTTTTGTTTCCTTTGTGTACAAAAAGTATTTTCATAGCTTCGATATCCTTACTACCTTTCTGGGCCTTGAATATTTCAGTTGCGTTGCTGTCTATGAAAGGTCAGAAAGCTCTCGGATTTCATCAAAAATATCTTAATTTGTGTTCTGAAGATGAACGAAGGTCTTACGGGTTTGGAACGACATGAGGGTGAGTAATTAATGACAGAATTTTCGGGTGAACTATTTTTGGGTGAACTATCCTTTTAAATTGATCTTGCATCCAAATATATATACATACTGTGTATGTATGTGTGTGTATATATATATATATAATATTCAAATTTTGAATTTTATATATATAGTATTTTTACAGACCAAATTAAATATATAATTAAATTATTAAAATAAAAATGTACTTTTTTTTGTATGTGAAGGTGCATTCAAAATCTTGGGTTATAACTATAAAAGGCATGTCACTTTGAACTTTGAATAGACAAAGTTCTTGGTATAGATGCATCTGTTTGAAATGAAAATGAGTGAAACCACATTTGTGTGAAATATTGTCAGAATCACTGTTCCTAGAGCATAGCTTTTACTGAATGCGCCAGCATAATTTAATTACATCTGCTGAGGAAAATATTGCCTGTAGCTCCTAGTAAAAAGAGAGTATTTGTTTATTCTCTTTTTTCCCTTTACACATGCTCTGTGTTTAAGGGAAGCTGCAGGCTTTCAGTTTGGCCCTCATCAGCAGAAATGGCTGACTCCATTTAACCTCCAAAAACCCTCAGCCGCTTTGCCATGACAGACCCATTCCTAAAAATGTGTGCTTCTGACCCACACACACATACACAACGACCCTGATGCATATTGTTCACTTTTTTTTCTTTAGAGATGGTTTGTGCATATGTGAGTGACAACCATATGTATATGGAAAGTCAACTTTTATTATAGTATTTCTGTGATCACTTGGGTGTCTGACATATTTTTGTTTTTGTGTGAATGGCGGTTAGCTAGCGGCGGTGTGTCTCTCTGGGTCGTGTGAAAGATGATTCTAAGCTTCTAGTTTGATGGTGATGTCATCAAATGTTTCCAAAACACAAATGTGTGACATTACAGTTATTGACCAGTGGCAGTACGTGTCCAACAGTCAACCGCAGGTGCAAACGGGGTCAGTCTGGTTTGGCAACGCTACAGCTCTGCAGAGGAAACACCTGCACAGTATCGTGCACTCAGCCTTACAATCATTGGCTGTGATCTCACCTTCATCTCTGACATCTGTGTGTCCAGGTTTCAGTCATAAGTCTGAAAATTCCCTGAGGCTCTGAACCAGCTGCCTCCTGTCCATTCTCCAAAGGAAAAATTCAAAACAAAGACATGATCACTGTTTTTCTCAACTGTTCAACTAATGAATTCCCTCTCAATTGAGTGCATCAGAATTTCATGCCATTTGACAATTCTCATTGACAGTAATCTTTCACCAGTTCTCTTCTTTGTCTTGATCTTGCCTTGAGTTGATCATCTGCTTGGTTTTCAATTTATAGTCAGATATTCTAATTGTTATATTTAATGTCTGGGTTAACAGTTAGTTCTGGTTTTGGTTGCTGTCTGGTTGTATGATTGACCACGTAGTGCTAAATGGATGATTTCAGTCCCTTTTTAATTACAAGTTAATTGCTAAAGAATATTAAATAATCAAAATAATAAATAAAAAAGGTTATGTTATTTATGATGTTATTTATTTAGTTGTTATTTGAACGAAATGAATTATTTTGTAGTTATTTTAATTGAATTAAAATGATTTAATTTAATTAATGAATTAATAAAATGAAGCTTTCAGTTTATACATTTATACATTTATTTGATTGATTGATTGACTGATTAGTTGCAGTCAAAATCCACTTAGCAAGGGGGCACGTTTGGGGTCAAGAAAAATGGGCATTCACACTGGGATGTTTTGCTGTTTTGATGAGAAATGAGAAATGGAAAAGCCTAGAATGGAGTCGGAGTGCAGTGATTACACAACACTTTGAGCGGTGCGACACACAAGGCTTGACGTTTGAAGTATATTTGTTGGTGGAGGATAAAGCATATACACAGAGAAATGTGCAGATGTTACAGAGATGGAAGAACAGAAGTGATAGATGGGTCAAATGTAATACCCAACAGGAGTGTTCACAAAAAAAATCCATCAGTCGCAGTTGGACTTTTGAGTAATATAAATCTGCATGCCATCAGCATAACGACGATAGCCGAGACAACAACAGATGATTTGACCAAGGGGATGCGTGTTGATTATGAAAAGGAGAGGCCTAATGCAGGGGGACACCTTGAGTGAGGGCTGGGCTGAAGGATTTGTGTTTCTGGAGAGATGATAAATTGTCTGTCAGCGAGCCAGGAAGTAAACCAGGACGGAGAGGAGCCAGTCATACAAATCGCTGAGAGTCAAGAAAAGAGTATGCCATGACAGACTACGCCAAAACTTGTACTCAGATCTAGCTAAATAAGAATACTAAAGGCCTGAGAGTCTGCAGAGACAAGAGGATCATTAAGGACTCTGAGGAAAGCTGTCTGATTATTATGGAATTGACAAAAACTGAAAAGTCTTGTCGAGGTTATTAGAAAGTAGGTGTGACTGTAGCTGGCAGGCAGTAACTCTTTTTGTAAGGTTGGCTAGATTGACTGGTCTGTAGTTATTGAACTCAGATGTAAGCCAGGATTCTTAACAGTTTTGGTGACTGCAGCAGTTTTTTCCTTCACTGGAATAGTGACAGAGGCAACACGTTTATTTATCAAGTGAGAAATGGGCTCAGAGATGTTGGACAGGAATGTCCCTCTTAAAGGGGTTACATAAGTTACATTTCTGACTGTGGATGAATGTGTAAACCTGTGGACAAACGTCTCTTGGGTCTCTTTATGTTGATGTGCATGTAAGATTGGTATGAGTCACAGTAAAGTAGTTATTTCGTATAATCTTTGGGAAACCTGGGGTTATGGTGTTCAACCTTTCAATTACTTGTTCAGAGCTTTAGCTGCTATGCCACACCAGCAAACTCTTTTACGCTGTCAGCCCCTGACTTTTCCTTTGACTTGAGTGCTGAGCAACAATATAACTGACTGAAGCCACAGTCATAATATACTTCCATTCTTACGCACGCAACTGTGGGAAACTGGAAACACATGCGATTTTTGCAATTTGCTGTGTATGAAAGTTTGGTAAACTCTTTCAAATTTGTACGATGAGTGTATGTGTGATAAATAGTGGCTCTAAACATCACAAACTGACCTCTTGGCTCAACACAAAGCTGCAGGTCTATTTTGAATTTAATATTATTTGTGATTTTATGAATTAATTATTAAAAACAAAACCTAGATGATGATATCATATTCTGTTTGTTGTGGCGTCTTAAGAAATTTTACATGCTCAAAGTCTAGTTTGAAAAAAAAAAAAAAGTTCACTCCACAGTTTTTGCTCATGTTCACATTTTCCAAATTTTCCATGATGCAAAAATTATGATGCATCAGTCTATTTATTCTTATGGCCTGTTCACACCTTGAACAGTAAGTGCAAAAATATGATAAAATGTAATGATAAAAAATATTTTTTTAAAGTCAGGTTGATTCTGGTTCTGTCAATGTTTTTATCATTAATGAGCTGGAAAAATCATTCTAAAAATGATTCTATTGATGAAATTCCTCTGTGTCGTCATAGCTGTGGTTCAAAGCATTCTCATAAAGTTCTCAGAGAAAGCTTATTAAAATGTTATTAGGGATGTAACGATGCACCCCAAGCTGGTTGAAAATCGATACAAATATGTGATGGTTGAGATGCTAAAGGAATCGCGATACAGTGTTTATAAGAGCAGCTGCTTTGTTTACAGCAGTAACCAAAGAAACGCTATATTGATGCTGTTCTACATGTGCCACCTGCTGGCAGAGAGTGAATTTGCATTGTCATTCAGCCCGTCTGCTGTTTTTGTTTCATTCAGATATGTTTTGTGTAATATAGTTTCACAAAACTAAAGTCAGACCATTCTGTTCTTGCTTCATATTTCGAAATTATACAGTCTAATTTAGATTAAAAATAAAAATTTTGTTTGCATCGTGAGTAAAAAACAGTGGTTGGTTGCCTCTAATTTTAAATGGAAATAGCACAGGCAAAGCCTTAGTTTGTTTATATGAAGAGTTTTTTTTATTTGTGTTATATATTTGATTTAGAGTTTGTTTTAAAATTTCAATTTAGTTTTGTTATTTGATATATTTCTATTTCACAAAGCAGTGTTCAACATTTTGTCCAAGCAATAATAAAAGGACACCTTTTCATTTATAATTTCTCAATCTCATTTTGTTAAAAAAATCATGAGAAAATCATATCGTGATATCAGCATCACGAATCATATCATATATTGTGAGTTGAGTGAATCGTTACATCCCTAAACGTTATAGTTATCATTCTTGGTGTGAATGGGTCTTTACGTCTAACCTTAAGAACACAATTAAGCATCCAATATTGTATGAGTTTATTGCCCAAGTGAGATGATAGCACTAGAGATGCAAGCAAGTTGACCGGAAAATGTGCTAAGCTAAAAGCTAATCCTAATTGACCAGCTCTAGCTAGCTGTTCTAAGCATCAACATCCACAAGACTACAAAATTGACTTCCTCAGGTTACAGCTGACTACTCTGCCTGATACTTGAAACTGCAGTGTTTTTGTTTTACAGAAACATGGCATCTTGACAACATCCCATACATCACTAGCCATTGTTAAGTGCTAGTAGTGGTTTACATTGTGCTATCTGCTCATTCATCTGCCATAATTCAATACCACAGTGACTGTGTCTGTGTAAGCACTATTGAACATTCTTTATGGGGTTGCCAGAGCCTCAAAGGCTAAAGGGTCATTCTGTGTCATCTCAACCAGAGGTCCCTGGCTCAAATTTTAAATTTTGTGAATATTTTTTTCTTAAGAAAGACAAACATATATGGTGATGAAAGCCAAAATATTAAATGTCATGGAAGTATATTTACAGAGTAATCCACTATTCTGTAGAGAAGGGGCTAAATTACAATTTTAGAGGGAAACAAACTTCAATTCTAGTTTTTTTAAAAAAAATACAATAAGTATCAGCTCTATACAAAATGACCAACATCTAGTTTTTGACCACTGAAAATGGGTATTATTCAACAATCTGGACATGGAGCTGCATTGAGGTCCCCATATCTCTGGGACTGAATGATATAGGGCCTTGAAAATGAAGACTGCAAAATAAAAATGTAAAATCATATTGAGATCTCTTTACTACTTCTTGAGTTATAGGCACGCAAACATTGGAAAAAGAATATTTATGGCACTCAGACAGGTATGTTCAATGCAGATGTGCAGAAGGAAACAATGTTGAGTTCTAGTTTCAACATGATTTGTTCTTCAGACATTACACTTTAAAAGAAAAGAAGTATCATCTGTATGCGAAGTGAACCACATTTGGTTTTTAACAATTTAACAATTTACTCTTGGGGCCATATTGAGATTCCAGTATCTCTGGAACTTAACCATACAGGGCCTTAAAAATGAAGATGCCAAAAGAAAAGTTTGTTAAGACCCAAAATCTAAAAGGGCATTAAGATATCTTTAATTCTTCTTGAGTTACAGCCATGCAAATTTTGGAGAAAAACTTGAAAAGTGTTTTTCTTCCCCATTTTTGAACTGCTACCATTGGCATATAATGCAACAAAGATTGCTAAAGTCAACAGATTTTACTAACAGACATATCAGTCTCTGTGTAAAAATAACATAATAATGCTGCCAACATTCTAACGTCATTACCCCCTGTGAATTTGGCTTTGACACTTCTCTACAAAATAGTGGATTGCTCAGTAAATGTACATCCGTGACATTTAACATTTTGGCTTTCATCACCATACGTATTTATCTTTCTTCAGCAAAAATATTAGCAAATCAAAAATTTGAGCCAGGGAAGTTTCTGAAATTTGGTTGATTTGACACTGAATGACCTTAAAAGTTTTAGAGGTATGGTTTTCTTTGGGTTTTGGTGCTCAGCATGAGATATTGATGTGCTGATGTTCCTGTTCCTCTTGACTAACTTCAAAGACTTCCACCTAACAGGCAGATTTCTTTAACCAGACAGGTTCTTCTGTTGTAAAATGTTGTCCACGAAGCTAGAACCATCAGAAACCAGCCTGACCTATATGGAAATTTATGTAGTTTTCAGTAAAGTTAAGCCCCACAAACAGGTAAATCTTCAAAGCTAATGTATAACATCAAATCCTAAAGTTCCAACGGGCCTGGAAGACTAATTAGTACAGGAACACAAAGCTAATACCAGAGCCAATATCCAAATGCACACTCTCTCCAGGAGGGGTGTGTGTGGTTTCTTAGACACCTTATGAAGCCTTTTTCAATTACCCCAGCTCTGTCGTTCTTCTTGCCTGCTGTAATTAATAAGCTTTTATGAATCCCAATCTGATCTCAGATCGGGTTTGGACATATTTGATAAGCAAAATGGAATCTGTGAAAGGCCACACTGAATGGAAATGTAATTACCTCTGAGTCTGGGCATACGTGAGCAGCCATTTTGCTCCCCTCCTTCCGAACTGAGGTTAAACGTGCTCATCATCCTTCGCTAATGAAGCACCGGACGCTGCGGCGCTTGAGCGATTTGTTTTGGCAGGTTCCAGATGCGCGCCTCTCTCTTATTTGCTTTGGTTAAGAGTCCCTAAAACAGCAATCGTTTAATCAGGCTAATGTTCCAGCTCGATAGGTCTAATGAACTTCAACTGGGTTGTGTCGTCTGAAACGTTTTTCCTTTGCTCGCTTGCTTTAAGATGCAGATTTCACAGATTCTTTCACGTTTTGATTAACATGGCGTTAATATTGCACCCTGTTGCCACACCCTCTTGCTCTTTGGTTTGGATAAACAATTTAATCGAGTAAAATGACTTTATAGTCCAGTAATTACAATTTTGTAGCAGTGTTCACCTCAAAACACCCTTAGCCAGACGAGATGTTTTCCTAAGCCAGTATTTTTAACAGTATATTAATAAAAATCCATTCATTTTAGTAAATGTACTGGATTCCTTGATGCTAAACACAAACATACTGAGTTTGCTGGAGCACAAGATCAACTGTGAAATGTTATTTATTGAACACTACTACTTATTAGACAAAATATGTTTTTTAGCTTTATGCATTGATTCAGTTTTTCCAAAATGCATTACATGCATGTTTTAAGAGTTTTGAATTACTTTGCTTGTTTTTAAATAATAAATAATATGACACATACATACATACATATATATATATATATCTCAAACGCAGTATATATTTAAGGAAAAAATGTTATGTTTATATATTAAATATATTTATATATAATATAAATTATATGAATATAAATATATACTTGCAAATACATGTAAATATTTTCAAAATATATACTGTATGTGTGTGTATTTATGTATACATAATAAATATATACAGTACACACATATATTATGTAAACAAAAACTTTTATTTTGGATGTGATTAATCACGATTAATCGTTTGACAGCACTAATACATATATACATATATACATATACATATACATATGTATGTGTATATATATATATATATATATATATGTATGTATGTATGTATATGTCGTATATATTATTTATTATTTAAAAACAAGCAAAGTAATTCATAACTCACCACAAAATATGTGCTAAAATTAAAAACAATCATTTCCACTGTGATGCATTATAGTTATTTTTGCAAATTTAGTCAACTCATAAATTCAGTTTCATATAGGCCTACTTGACGACAGCACTCAAGAGTGCAATGAATTGCAAAAACATGAGACTTTAGACTGTTATAAATTTAAACCATCATTTGTTATAATTAGGCCTGTCAAAATTAGCATCTTAATGCAGGCGATTAATTTTTCCAGTTTAACAGCGTTAACAATATTTAACACAGTTAACGCAGGGGCGGAACTAAGGTTGGCCACTCCACTCACAACTGCTGCTTCGGTCTCTTTTTTTATTGACAAGAATTGCATTTATTTAGACACGCAGAACGTCTTTACGACGACATCAAACGAGAGACTTTTCAGACACATACTTCAACCACCTCAACCGCGAGTCAAACAAGCGTGGAAAAGCTATAGGTGAACTGCGGTCAGATGAGATGTTATCAGGCCATATGTCAGTAAAAACAAATCTTCCCGTCCTGACAGCTTTTATACTGTGCTCGTAGTGCTTGCTGTTCAGTTGCACGCACAAATGCGCTGTAGCCTGTATCATTTCATATTAAAGCGCAAATGAAAGTATGAGCATGCGTGTCAGATCTGCGTCATGTTCAGCAGCGGCAGCTCTTAAAATAATAGCAGCCTAATAATGTTTTCTAATCGATTGACAGCACTAATTATGATGTTTGTAAAATGATATTAAAAAAACAAATGCCCTCAATTAAAAATTGTTTATCCAATAACTAGACTTTTCATAGACATGCACAGTTGCAGTGAATATTCAGAATATTTGTTTATATGACTATGAAAATTTTGAACATGCTATGAGGTTTTACTCAGATTTCTAAAAACCAGAATATTGGCTTAAAGGGGTGGTTGACTGTTTTTTTCTAGGCTTGATTGTGTTTATGGTGTCCAGTCTAACATGTGTTAATGCTTTGTTTTTTTTTTTAAAAAAAAAGCATTATTTTTCACATAATTTACCTTTATTCCACACCGCTGTGTCCCTTCTCCTATAAATGCGTTGATCATTGCCTGCTTTTATGAAGCCCCTCCCTCAGAAATATGCAATGGACTCAGATTGGTTAGCTGGTCCAGTGTGTTGTGATTGGCTAAACCGCCACTAGTACACGTCTAAATGTCCTGCCCCTCAGCTCAGTGGCATGTGCTCCGGTTGTATTGTATTGTGTTGTATGGTTATAATATACGGTTTTATCCTGATTAAAGCTTTAATACAGTACGGCAACCACACACGCATCCATATATAACGCTTCTCATAGCTATGTGAAAATAAGTGAATAAATGGACCATTTCATTGTTGGAGCTGAGCTGATGATCTGAATGAGAGAGAGAGAGAGAGAGAGAGATGCAGAGCAGGGGGATGTGAGGAACAGGATTGTGAACCTTTAGAACATTGATTTTGAAACTTGTGAATCCATTTGAGTCGTTAGAAGACAGAATCGCGATTCATATATGAATAGATTTTTGCGTGCACGCCTAGTTTTCTCTTTCTCTTCTCTAAAGCAGTACAAAATGGCGTCGCCTCCTTTGCTGCATGTTCCCGGGGGCAGGGTTTATTTGGGTTCCTGACGTAACTCATTGTAGTCTCTACGAGCCATTTTTGTAGGCATTAAACTGCCAGAATTTTAAAAGATGATATCTCCATTTGCATTGAACTTTCAGCGCCGCAACTTTGCAGATATTGTTTATGCTCAAACAGCAACATTGCCGTGCTGAAAGTTCAATGCAAACAGAGATATCATCTTTTAAAATTCTGGCAGTTTAATGCCTACAAAAACGACTCGTAGGGACTACAATGAGCTACTTCCCGGGTCTGTTACGTAACAAACCCAGATAAACCCCACCCCCGGGAACATGTAACGAAAGTGGCGAGGCCACCATGTTGTGCTGCTTTAGAGAAGAGGAAGAAAAAACTGGGGATGCATGAAAAAATCTATTCAGATATGAATCGTGATTCTGTCTTCTAAAGATTCTAATGGATTCACAAGTTTCAAAATCACATTCTAAAGCAGCGGTTCTTAATACTGTTCCTCACATCCCCATGCTCCGCACACGCTCTACATCTGTCTCTCTCATTCAGATCGTCATATCAGCTCCAACAAACACAGCAATGAGAAGCATTATACATGGACGCGTGTGCGGTTGCTGTGCTGTATTAAAGCTTTAATCAGGATAAAACCGTATATTAAAAGCTAACAGAAGCAGTAGCACTTACAAATAACAGCGTATCTAAAAGTATGAACCAAAAAAACATACCATTACAACCCTCTACGGACACCTTGGCAATTGAATCGCCATTGGCTAGTAAATTTTTTAGTTTACTCGTCAGACTGATATACTAGGCCTGCCTATATATACATATATATATATATATGCTCTGTAATATACTATATATACTGTATATGTTTGTAAAATGGTACAGCTTTTTAAATATCTGAAAGTACACTCTTAACATCAGTCAGTCAAGCATTATAATGTTACATACATTATGATAATTAGAATTAAAGTAATTAGAATTAAAACTTAGTAACCATGTATGAATGCATAGACATTTTAACTGAATTTAGGACTGGTGGTGGTGCTTTTTTTTTTTTGGTTATTCAGTGTTTCTATTAAAAAAAAAAATGGGAAAAATTAACAATAATACTGATAAGATGATAATAATAATAATAATAATAATAATAATAATAATAATACGAATTCTGCTAAAAAGAACAGTATAAAACGCACTAAGGATTAACGAGCTGCTGGATTCATGAATATTTAATCAGGTTGTTTGCGTTCACTCGAACTGATTTGCTGAAATCAAAACAGGGACAATAATAGGTGAGCACCAGCCAATGAGATTGCCGTTTGCGCACTAGTTCCGCCCACTACCGGAAAACCCGGCAGTTCTTAAAAGCTGAAGAAATCCAAAGGAACTCCATTATTTTGACAGGAAAATACAACAAAGAGTATCGTTTATATGTAGCGCGTCAATTCTGCATGTATTTAAGACTCTCTCTTGCTCTCTCTGCTCTCACCAAAGCGACGGCGAGTCGTGCGCCTAGAGTTCACGGCGCGTCAAACACAGGTGTGCTGCGCATCCATTCAGATGAACTGAAAAACAGCACAGATCACTTGACGGAGAGAGAAACTCTGAAGCGCTCAGTCAGTGTTCCGCAAGTGAATATATCTGTGCTAAACTTATACTTAGCCTCCAACTCACACACTGGCGAGTACAATTTGAGAATTTATTAGCCATTGGCTAATATTAAGTATCATTTAGTCGCCCAGAGTGAAATTTAGTCGCATTTGTGAGTGATTTACTCGCATTGTAGAGGGTTGCATTAAGAACCGTGCTTGCACAGGTTCTGCGAATCTTCTTCACTAATATCCTCTGCGTCTCAATTGGGCTGAAATTGATAAGCAATATAGACGACGCCATTGTGCTCCGGTTGTATTGTAAACATTCTGCTGAGGCGAGGGGCGGGACGTTCAGACGCGCACTAGAGGCAGTTTAGCCAATCACAACACACTGGACCAGCTAATCAATCTGAGCCCATCACGTATTTCTGAGGGAGGGGCTTCATAAAACCAGGAAAAAAAAAACAGTCAACCACCCCTTTAAAAAAGTGAAATTGCAATCAAGCACCCCTTTAATCCAGAGTTTAGACGGCACAGTAAATGACCATCAGTAAATGACCAATTAATATCAGAACATTTGTGTTTATGTAGACGCAGCCAACGTATCTCCAGTCAACATTTCATAGTAAATGAATACATTACAACAGAGCATGTGAAAGCACCCGAGTCATGTTTAATCCATATTTCCCACCAGACGATTCCCCGAAATGTCTTCCTGCTCTGAGACGTGCTCTCTGGACCAGACAAACGGTATTTCTGGAAGTCCCAGGAGGTGTAAAGCCCATGCATCAGGGATACTGCTGGAATGAGGTAAGGTGGATGAGACTGAATAGAGGAGCCACTGTAAAAAAAAAAAAAAAAAAAAAAAATATAGAAATAAAGAGTGGTGCTGCTATTCGACAGAATAAGGTAGAGTGTAGTGAAGGCAGGAGTAATGTGGCCTGGTGCGTGTGTGTGCAGAGAGGGGTGTGTGTGAGAGAGAGAGTCTGATGCTGCTGTTCCTGCAGTAGTCCTGTAGTCACCCTCGTTGAGCTGGTGAGCCGGTCGCTGGTGCTGATACTGCTGCAGGAGAGGATTCCTATCTGATGCTGGGATAGTCACAAATAGTACAGCAGAGAGAGGTGAAGAAAGGTAGAGGTTTCTGCTAACCTTCCTGGGTCCCGCTGATACCCCGCTTTGTCTTTACAAGCACAGAGGAGGAAAAAGACTCTTCAGGTGTGAAAAGGAACTCTGAGAGAGGAGGCGTGCTTGGCTGGTCTGCACTAGGGGGCGAAGGTAGGGGATCTTTACTTTTTTTGGGGGGGGGGTGGTGTCACACGGGGCACATGAGAATGTGTGTATTTGTGAAAGACATGGGACACTATATAAAATGGAGTAGTTGCTTGAGTTTATGTATGGCGGTAAGATTAAATCTAAGAGGTTGTATTAAGTCTGAGTTGTGTTGGTATACTGCAGGCACTGTGTCAGAGCTTTTAGCTTGGAGTGGGTGTATAGGGTTCAGAATGTGTGTGTGTGTGTGTGTGTATGAGTCAGGTTTTGCCTACATTTAAGTGCAGTTAATGTACTCACAGATAGAAAAAACAGTAATAATCAACTATATTGTTAGACCAGTCAATAGTCCCAGGGAGGAAAACATCTAATTAGTTAATTAAGCATATACTTATTTAGATATACTACTAGTACTACTGCTAATTATTGTAATAATTAGTTATTATTATTATTATTATTATTATAAATAATAATTAGAAAATGAAATGATTACTATAGTAGTAGTATACAGTAAAACATTTTAAAATAATAATATAACAATATTAAAATAGTGTACAGTAAAACACACTTTTTAATAATAATGATAATTATTATTATTAATTGTTTACATTTTTATTATAAATAATTTTAATTATTTATAAAATAAAATTAAATAAAATTAATTTTATTTAATTTAATTAGTTACATTTATTTTATGGTTATTTTTATTATACAGTAAGACAACAACTATTATAATTATTACTGTTATGAAAGCTTGCATTTGACTGTTTTTGTAAACAGTTGGGAGATTTTGTAGACCTTTTATGTGATTTTAAAAAATTGGAATATTTTTGGTGACTTTTATTTATTTATTTTTTAACCAACAGTTGTCATTATATAAAGATATTTGGCTGCAGAATCAACCAATCAGAATCTAGTTTTCCAAAGACGGTAATGTAGTAAGAACTAAATTAAAGGATGTGTATTTACAATGTTTGGTTATGGTAGAAAGTGTGTATGACTTTCCTTATTTTGGGAAGATACCGATAAACTTGAATGTAAAACAAAAGAAGTCTGTGTGGAAGTTTGTTTTATTTAAACGTTGCCAGATCAGATCTAGATTGTTGTGTTAATGCATGTTGCATTAAGCACCAAAATGTACTTAAGACTCACACACAAAATGCTTAGACCTACAGTACACACATACATAGCCAATTCTGCAATTGTCTCTCTCTCTTGCTCTGTCTCCTTCAGTTTAATGGAAGACAGATGGGTTGTTGGGTAATGAGAGCGATGTTATGAATCTGAAATGCAAAAAGCAATTAGGATACACAAGGTCAGAAAAAAGTGAACTCTAGCAGTCGTTCCATCTGCTGTGAGGTAGTGCTGAGGTGCCTGTGTAAAAATGCCCTCCTGCATGTGTGTAATGGCATCGCTCCCAGCTGATTGATTCCTCTTACATGCTTTGTTGAAATGGGACATGGTTGACTACACTCAACATGGTTTTTGTATCAGTGTGTGTCTCAGACACATCAATTAGTTTCTGTTGCAGCTCGCTCTGCTGTCTGTCAGCTGATACAGCAGGTACTGTGCGCCACAATACACCAATACAAATGCACACATAATGCAATTTATGAAGACAGACTGTAAATATTTAGTTGAATATCCTCCACAAGGTCACGAATGGAGTTGAGGGCGAGGAAACGATAATAATGCTAGACTATGCAGAGGAAGAGAAACTAATTAAAGTGGGCAAAGTGTCATGTGGACGATCTTGTGTGTTTGCTCTGCCAATGATCTATTCTCATGCATGGAATCGCTTTTACGTTGTCAAGGCAACCACATTTCAATATGACATCTCAATGAGTCAGCAGAAACCAAGGCCTTGGTCCCAAACAACATGGTTGTCAATCTTTCTACGGCACAACGTGACTGCAGGAGCCTTCTAACAGCTAACTTTAAATCCTTTTTGAAGATATTGCTGAATTTGGCCACAAAGTACACTGTAAAAACTGATTTATGATCTTTGTACAGACGACTAGCACAGAAATTTGCACAGTCAGTCAATACGGTAATTTAAAATTGGGATTGTAGTTTGAGATTGTGTTTTCTCTTCAGAGCTGAAAGGGATGGAGTTGGTTGGTTAGGACTGGATATTGATACATATTCAATTTGATTCTCTGAAGCTCTCATTTAGATTTGATTTTAAATTCAGTTTTTGTTTCATTTGGGTGTATTGCAGTCCATTTTGTTTACAAATGAAAGGATTATTCACACTTCTAATGCTTTACATTGTACAGGGAAGAGTAGCGGACTGATTCAAATTGGAAACTCATCTGGCTCATTGAAGTCATTGTTTATGATCCGCACTACATTGATTGTGTTTTTTTTTTTTTTTTTTTTTGTGTGTGTGCAGCCTGCAAGGACAACCCAATGTAAAGGTCATAATACATGAAGCTCAGAAGTAAACGAAAATGGTTTGTTGCTGTGTAATCTGTGTTCAGAGTCACAATGGAAATGGGTCTTGGATGGGACGATGCTGCCAATATGGCCTCCTATAGACTGCAACGTGGCTTGAGACTTTAGTTCACCACTTCTTTGTCTAGGGCAGTTTTTCCCAACCACCGTGCCATGACATGTTGTCAGGTGTGGCATGGAAAATCATCATAATTTCCTATATCTATTATATTTCCTTATTATTTTAAATCAGTGCTGTTGGTCATCCTTATGTCTGTTTGTGGGTTTTACAAATATTTAACCAATGAAAAGCATTCAGAAGAGCTTGTGACTAAACCTCCTAATTCCATTGGATCCTCAAACTGTCAGCGAAACCTCGTAACTCCACCCCAGCCTCCATTTAGATTGATGTATTGCACGCAGTCTGGATATAGATCTCTGCTTGTTTGCAATGCAAAGATAAATAAATAACTGATGAAGTTCAGCGTTTTCTTTAGTAAAGAGACACTATCTCTATAAATACAGTTTTTGTGTGTTTGAAGAGCAGAGATGAGTTAGCATTTGCTGTTTAGTTGTAGCCAATGTATTTTTGAAAAAATTATATTATTGAAAAAAAAAAAAAAAAAAATAAAAA
>JAFVLL020041823.1:0-13835 GCA_021397915.2 Tor tambroides | reverse complement strand
CACATACATAGTTAAATGTTTTAAAAATACGTCTACAAATTGTTTTACCGAATCATAAACGGTAACTCTTTATTTTAAGGTGTCCTTGTTACACGTTATGTGTAATTGCTAGTATAATAACAATAAATTATGCATAATTACATGCAAGTAACCCTAAGCCAAACCCTTATCCTAACCCTAACCATATAGTGAGTACATGTAGTTAATTAATATTACTCAGTACTTTAAATATATAATTACACTGTAACAAGGACACCTTAAAATAAAGTGTAACCGAATAAACATATTTTCAAATCTCTATAGCCATTTATGAATGCACTGCTGCTGACTGCATGTTTTTAATGTAAATTCCTTTTCTTTTTTGGAAACTTGTTTTGTTATATGAACACTTGAGCTCTTCTAACTAATTAAACAGTTTCTAATCAAACTGCAACAATTTTGAAGTTTCAGTTTCAGACAGTACTTACTGTTTTTCAGCATCCGTTCAACAAAACCAAACACAACTGGTCAGTCTAAAGTTTTTAGTTTGGATTCTGTTGTGGTTTTCCCTTTCTTCTCTTGCATTAGCCCTCTAAACATGTGTAAAAGCTTTCTGTGGCGGTCTGTACTCTGGCCTCTCTCCTTCTGTTTCAGGTTCTTCATACAGTAACCCAGTACGCAGCAGACCTATTTTTAGACTCTATAGTCTCCTGTCCCCTTATACAGTATACCATCCACTCATGGAAAAATGGCCTTATTAGCAATAGTTAGGAGGCTGGTCAAATCTTCCAAGCATAAATCTATTTTAGAACATGGCTATGTGTTCTAGGAAAATGTGTCATGATGTTTGTTATTAGATTTGTATGCTGTATTTGTATACCTCTCTTTTGTAATTTTATTTTTGTGATACACCAGCAGGGGAGAGCAGAGTGAGTTGAGCCAGTGTTTACTTACGGTGTGTTTAAAATGAGCACATGACAGTAATGGGTCCGACTTAAATATGTACATAAATTTCAGGATGTGCTGCAACCTCAGGAATAATAACTTTGGATATAAAATAAACTGCTTTCAAAATATGGCTTCCAAAAAAAAAAAGGTCTCTTGGCTCAACTTGCCCTCAGTAAGGGGTAAATTGAGTCAAGGGAGAGGGGAAGTTGAGCCCCACTGTGAGTGTGAGCCATCCAGCCAGGGTTTTTCTCCACCTAAGGCTCAACATGCTGAGTTAGGGTCCAGACAATGAGGTTTGGATAATAGATTGGATGGATGACTTCTTAAAAGTTTTATTAAAAGATACAGTTCACAACTTTGAAGGAATTTTAATTATTTAACAATTTCAGCACAAAATAAAGTTCAAAATGAAGAATTAAAAAAAAAAAAAACAGACTGAACTGGGCTAATACTCAACGTCCCACTTAAAAAATGTTGCAGGGAAATACAATAAAATGGACAATTTTCATAAACAAGTCCTATTTTAAATTTTCAGAACAAAATCAAGTTCAAAACAAAGAATTAGAAAAAAATTATAATTACAAAGCGCCCATTGCTCCAGCCTGCAGTTATCCCTACTTAAATTATTCCACCTAGATCTAGAGTATACAGGCGTGTGACAGTAGGTGGCGATAGTGAAAGCAAAAGGACTGTTCTTATACACACAAATTCACACCAGAGTTGTTCAGTGTGCTGTAACGATGTCTAAATGCAGATTATATGTTAATGTTTTAAGTATATTTTCACTGCATTTTGTGAAGAGTTCGTTTCATTCAAATGATATCAGCACTTGGCGGCCGATCAAGTTGTTTTTTTTTATTATTATGCAAGTAAAGAATGTGAAAATGTTTACATGTGCCAAATACAGAATCCCATGGACCAAACATATAACATATAAGTAAAAAAAACATAGGCTAAGTAAAGAAAGAGACAATATTTACATGCGCCAAATATAGAATCACTTGGACAAACAAACATACTGATAGCCAACATTAGGCTACATCAAGTTTAATCAAGGCTGATCAAGTTTAAGTGTTTAATCATGAGGTCATTAAGAAATTTATAGAACAACAGGGGTTGTGGTATATGATATATGAGTTTAAAGAGTTTATTAAATTTGGATGCTGTTTACTGTTGATGTATTTGGATTAAAGGGATCATATGATGTTGCTAAAAAATATTTTGTGTATTTGGTGTAATGCAATGTGTTTATGTGGTTTAAAGTTAAAAAACTCATTATTTTCCAAATACTGTACATTATTGTTGCTCCTCTAAGCCCCGCCTTTCTGAAACCCCGTCGATTTTTACAAAGCTCATTGTTCTGAGAAGCAAGGTGTGCTCTGATTGGCCAGCTATCCAGTGCATTGTGATTGGCCGAATACCTCAAGCGTGAGACGTGAAAAGTTACGCCCCTCACCGTATTGTGATGGCGTTTCACGGCACGACCACACAAAAACAATAAAACCCATTACAAAGGAGGCATTTGTTGCATCCAGTGGGGACATAATTACTGATTATAATGACTTATACTGTCTTTTTACGCGCCGCGTAAACATTACCATGTCTGCATTTGTGATCGGAGAAACACAAACAACAAGCACTGCTCTACACAGCTCAAAACTCGCGTTTGAATCGTCAGTGGCAGAAACGTACTTACAGGCTGTGAGTCAGAAGCGCCAGACTGTCCTTTCAAAGTTGGAATTGTCCCACTTTCTAGAAACAGCCTTTGTGCACAGCTGGCATTGTAGCTTCCAGGTTCAGGAAATAGTCCTCCTTTAATCACGCCGCACACACTCAAATATTTGCATTGTACTGCTCTGGAACAGTGTTGTAAATACAACTTAACCACTGATTTCTAGTTGTGTCCTCTTTTGGAAGCCCAAACAAAGTAGTTTCGCTTTCACAATGAAACAGCATCTCCAACACTACAACTAGAATAAAAGTCCTGCCTTCTTTCATTGTGTATACGTTCGGCGGTGTTATGAAAATCTCCCCACATCGTGACGTAGACATGTGGGGGTGTGTTTGAACGAGCCGTTTTAGGGGGGCGTGGCAGAGTCTTAACTTTGATAAAGAATATCTCTTTGGTTTTGAGACTTTAGTCTGGCGTATTATATATCATATATACGCCAAGGTCCATTTTTGCGTATCAATCCCTGGAGTTTTCTTTTTTATTTGGCGTACTATTTATACTCATTTTCATGAGACCCAGTTCACCAATTCACACCATATCTACACCGGACGCGAGCGGCAGAATACAGTAGAAGCCATTATAATCAGTGTCGCTGTTTACACTGGATGTGGCGCGCCGCAACAAGACAAATCCCTGACGTTAAACTGATGCCTTGTTCTATCTATGACGCACTGACACAAAGTTAATGATTTGCAACTATCGTTTTGTCGCGTCCAGTGTAGAAGATAGCAAGATATTCCTCGTCATATTTTCTGCATTTAGCTTTTGAATGACCGGCACCGGCTGCCTGGGTCTGTGCGAATATAAATAATAAAACATCTCTATAGCAGACTCCAAGAGATCAACGAGATGGAGGGAATTTTAGTGAAGGGCATAAAAAAGGAAGTGGAACGCAGCCCCAGTGCATATGTGTGTTTGCACTATGGTGAACGTCAGAGGTTTCTGTTTACAACATGTTTCGCAGCATTGAGCAGTGCAATGCAATTTAATGCAATGGCCAATCAGAGGTATTAGCATTGATTTACTGCTCTAAACACCTGAGTTTGCTTTCAATGCTGAGTTCTGTGCGCTCACTAATCCTTTCATTGTAACAAAGTGTAGACGGGAGGTGAAGAAGAGATCGAGTTCACAATGTAAAGAGCTTAACTTATTATAAATGCTATAATGCTGACCCTGGCAAAACAAATAAAACTACCTAATTTTGCTTAATCGCAACGTTTAATGGCAACATATAATCATTGCAGTTAATAGTGTTCATCGTCTGTTTGATTAAGTGTAAAAAGTGGATTTTTACTGTACATTTCTGCCATAGTCACCACTAATAACCTACTCCTAAATATAGAAACTTAAAATTTTCTGTAAAGCTGCTATACAAATAAACTTGAATTGAACTGAATAAATTTTACGTTCCTTTTGTTCCATTTCTCTATGTTTTTGGAAGGTGTTTGTGTTTGTCTTCTGTCCAGGAAGAAGGCCGATTGGTTCCTGCAGTCTAATTGATTATAATTCATTATAAATAATAAAGGGATGAAATGTTTAGTTAATTAAATTGTTAAATTTGCTGTGAATTTTGAGGGGTGAGAACCAGAAAGGTGTAAGTGACATTTCACCAACTTTACAGGAGAGCCAAAACAAAAATTTTACCATAGTTTGATCTGGCTTTGTGTACTGATTTCAGCTGTTTATAATAAAAATTTGTACACTCATGGATGACAGTACTTTTGCCAGTAGAAAGAGCTCATTAAGAGCTTTCATTTGATATATATATCTCCATTTCACCAAAAATGTCACTTACGCCCTTCTGGTTCTCACCCCTTGATTTATTGTAATTGTTGTAAAATCATTTTAATTATTAACATTAAGAAAATAACTAAGTTAGGTAGGCTATAGCTTACCATATAATGCATTAACATGACAACTGTCTTACTAGCTGCATTCACACCATGTTGTAATTTCTTGATGACAACATGTGACATTCGACTAAGAGCTCCCTTGATCTCAAGAGACACACTTGTGACTGACACAAGAGGCTGAAGCCTTTAGCGTCCTTGGTAATGCCCCCGCCTCCCATGCTGGGAACGCCGGTTCGAATCCTGCTCGGAGCGAATGAGGGGAGTAGAACCGGAGGGGTTACACTCACAGAGCCTCACATGTTGTAATCTTGAAATTATGGCAATTATGACAAGGCATGAATGCAGCTACTGTCTCACAACAGAGATATTCACCTCAGTGAATAATGTATACACATGGGTAGTTGACAAATAAAAATTGGACTGTGTCCTATGGTGTGACATAGCACAAATGTAGAAAAAAAAAACATTACATACAAATAATATGAGAAACATGTATCTTCATTCTTAGAGTTACAAATAGCATGAGAGAGGTTTATCTTCAATGCTAGAGGTTTTTTTTTTTACATTTTTTTTTTTTACATTTTTGCTGTCACACCATAGGACACATTGATTCGTCAACTACCCACATACTTTTGAGGTTTATAAACCTCCTATTTCATGTATCATGATTTTATTCACGTTGTTTTCTTAAAATGATTCACTTTTTTTATGTGCTTTTTTTTCTGAGCGTGCTGACTCAAGCTGATGTGCACTCTTAGTAATACAGTAGTTTACATTTTATTTTATTTTTTCTTGCCAAAACCTACCATATGCCTTCAGAATAAATTGCATGGGATTAAAACAACATCAGGTTGACTAATTATTAACTGAATTTAGCTACACTATAGACAAGTTGTGAAGAGGTAAATAAACTACAAACAGTAAGAGAGAGAGACAGCAAAATAAGGGTTAAAAAAGTTAAAGAGCACATAGTTGCTGTGTTGCCAACCCATACCTGGAATTTGCTTAGGACCCCCAAATCACTAAGTCCGCCCCTGGTTGTCAGTTACAGAGAATGACAACGACGGTTCTCATACACATGAATTCACAATGCCAGCATTGTTCAGTGTGACAGGCTGTTGTACAATTCACGTTGTTTGTTGTTGATTTTGCAGATGGAGCAATGGCAGAAACAATCACAATAAAATGTGCCTGTTCTGTGTGTAACAGCACTGTGTGTGTACAGTAGTATATGATCTTTAACCTGGTAAATGTTCGCTCAGGGTTCCAAAGGTTGTGCTCTCTCTCTCTCTCTCTCTCTCTCTCTCTCTATACATATATGGCTCTCCATATTTAATCCAATCTCTATTTTATAGCACCAAAAATGACGGGTCCCACTTTATATTAAGTGGCCTTAACTACTGTGTATTTACACTTAAATTAATCATTAATCCTATGATAATGACATGTTTTTACACTATACTCATATTTTGAAAAATACCTGCATGTAATTACATCTGTAATGAATTTCTGTAATTACTTTTATAATTACACTGTTGACTCATCCCTTACACCTTAATCCACCCTTAAACCTACCCGTACCACCAAACCTGTCCCTAAACCTACCATATCCCACCTCAATAGCATTAGAAGTGTTTTGCAATATAATATGAACATATTATATATGTCATATCTTCTAAAAAAGACCACATACTGTAAAATGTATGTAGGCCATATAGATGAATGTTAACTGAATTCACAGAGGGACAGATACATTTCTCCAGTAATGGTGTAGCATGCTTTTAGCACATGCTTATTGTGCTTGCTTTGAAATAAAAATGAAAATCAATCAATGTTTAGTTCGGGTTCTCCAGCAGTTTTGATTTTTTTCAGGTTGTTCAAATATGGGTCTCTAATTTAGGCACATGACCTACATCCAAACCAATGTGATGCAGGCCAAAAACGTGAGACCCCCAGGATGCCTTTGAGAACAGACTGTGCTCAGGCTGTTTGATGTGGTGTGGGCAAACCCTCGATGGCTCCAAGCCTATCGGTCGTGTGTACTGTCGAGAGGAGGATCTTCTCGAGCAACATAAAGCTCTGGAGGGAAGTAAACAGCAGTCACGGTGCGCTCCTCCTCCTCTCCATGTGCTTCCCCCGCGGCTCTCCTCCCCCTCATCAGAGCGCTGCTCATTTGCATAAAATGTGTGTCAGTAGGGCAGCGCTCACATGCAGCTCGCGCATGCAGAAGGCATTCCGATGGCAAACGAGTCCACGCGCATTCATCCGCCACTGAGAGCAGAGAGGAGGAGGAGGCAAGAGGAAGGAAGGATCTGCAGCTCTACTACAGCAGCGTGACTGGGACATAAAGAAAGAGGGCGTGAGAAACGGAGCAACAGTTCTTGGCACACAATAACACAAACAATTTAAAGGGCAGAGAAGGGAGGGGTAACTAGTGGGGGGAACGCTCAGTCACATTTTTAAGACACCTGAAAACGTGTCCGGTGTTTGTGTGTGATGCTTGTGCATGTCTCAAACTAGTTACACAGCTCTGCCTTGGAGAAGGATGCCAGTGCACTGGCTCTGATTGTTTTGAAGAAAAGCGCTACTGTGGTGCACGCGATACAGTCTTTAAGGACATCTTTCAAAGAGTGAGGACGGCACATTGCCCTGCTTACCTGAAGGACGTCTGGCATTAGAGTGTCGGCTTCTTTGTACAGACATTGCCTAACAGACTTCTTTAAGTTCTTACCTGTCTGGACGGAATTTGAAACACGCTGAAAATTATAGACTCTACTCAGATACCTGCATTTCCTTCATCAACGTCAGGAACAGGCATCATGGAAGGCAGTCCAGGTGAGTTAAAAACAATATATTGTCTATAAACATGATGAATCATTTGCACGGATGATGGTAGTAATGTTTCGTTTAGGTATTTTAGCCAACTTTGTCATTTATTTTAATATCGTGTTTAACTTTATGGTGACACGAATATGTTGGTACTGCATTTGAAAAAATTAATTCATGTACTGTCAGGATTTGTAATTAAATTCGCTGCAATGAATGTCAATAATTTTTTTTTTTTGACTATAACCTGCGCGAACGGACTACCGATGTTTTGGCAAATGTTTCCGGTCTCGCGTTGCACGTAAACAAACTCACGTGCAGTTCGCTCTGCTCACGCGCACTTCCCAGTAGACTGTACATCATGACGCATCATCCTCATAAATTAATCGTGATTTGTTTCACGGCGTGACCTCCAATCCAGCGACTTGTTACTAAAAATACATTTTCCAAAGAAACGCTATCTAGGCTAATTCTGTTCCGTTTCGTTAGTGATTTAGCACCCTTCTCCAGTGTGGGGGTGGATAAAATCCAAACCCAACCTTGGCTACTGTAAGGTTTTAGTTTTCTACCAGGTTCCTGTGATTCATTAACCAAGTCACGCTTGTGCGCCGATGACTGGCTGTCATTATCTATAGCGCTCCTCCTGTACATTCACTCCAACACGTGCTCAAAGTGTCAATAACTGCTCATGAACATGTGAGAAGATAAAGATCATTTATGAAAGGAAACACAGCCAACATTTATGGCACAGCGGGCAATAAACCATTGTTTCGTTTATCACATGGCTTTCCTTATAAGGCAATTACATGTTTTTTAGATGGCTTATCTTAAGTTATTATAAAGTTATATAGGTACAAGTGCTCTTAGACATTTGCATTTTTAATAAGTCTGAATGTAAAGTATCCAACTTATAATGTAATAAGCTAAAATAATAAGCTGTGGCAGCAAGTATAATAATGATAGGAACTCAGTAGGCTCTAAATGACAAGATCTTGTATAGCATCACAGGCTACAATTTGCTGAAAGGTTCAACCATCAGTATGTTATAACATTTAAATCTAAAATATTAACATCTCTGGAAACACAAAGCTGCGTTGGCAATGTCATCATGTTTTTTTTGTGAATCTGGTGCCGGGGATTTCTTAGAAAGCGCTCAGTTTGCCACCAGCACGTTTTGCGTGATCATGTCAGGCACAGTGGTATTCATACAGACAGACTTTCACTTTCACCGTCACGAGGATCAACTGCGAGCTCCACGTGCCACGCGTGATTTCCCAGGCACACACCCCCTCCTTGCTTGTGTTTTTGTTCCGGCAGCTCGTGTCTCATGCAGCCTCTGAAGGGAGGGAGGCTGGTCACTGGGTCAAAGTCAAAGAGGCACAGATCTGAGCTCAGATCTTTCTTCTCTGCCTGCGTGATCTCTATTTAAATCACGTTTATAACAAGCATACGTTTATGTGATAGAAGAAGGCCATGAATGGCTCCTATGCACTATATAAAATATTTTTCTAAGTTGTAAATGAAAGACTTTTGAAAAGAAAATACATCATCTACTTCAAAATTGCATGTTTAATTCAGTGTGCTACTTGTAATTATTTGGAATATTTACTAGCAATTTCTGAGTGAAAATTGTTTGACAAACAGACAGCTCAAGCTGTAACAAGTGTGTCACTCGCATATTTGAGTACACATGCACATTGTCCCAGTATCTATCAGTATCTGATAGTGTTCCTTAATTCTTAATTGCATTATGCACACTTTTTTATTCTTTTAAGGGATAATGTTAAAAATAAATTAACTATATTAAAAAGTAAATGATAATAGTAATAGTTGTTCATTTAATCTGCATAAGTTATACTGCACGTGTGTGTTGGCTCCTAGAAGACATTGCGATATTGACCTACTTTTCAGCAGCAGCACATGTCCAAGGGCATCCAGCTCTATGAACATACCTTGAAACAAGAAATCAAAGCCTCCCAACTGAGAAAGCTCACCTGCCAAACCAGTTAAAATGGAATTTACTTAAAGGGATAGTTCACCCAAAAATGAAAATTCTGTCATAATCACCCCAATGTTGCTTCAAACTGTATAACATTCTTTTTTTTAACACAAAAGAAGATATTGTGTATTATGTATTAATACTTTTTGTTACCATTTACTTCCATTATATGCAAGAGACATTTCTCCAAATATCAAAATAATGCTTTTAGGGCAAGTAGACTGCCTATTCTAATTGATACAAAACACTATAGTAGTTATTATTACAATGCAATATAATACAACAGAGGTTCTCAGCTCTGGCCCTCAAGGTCCACTTTCCTGCGTAGTTTAGCATCAACCTTGATCAAACTCACCTGCCAGTAACTTTATAGCAAAGCCACTGGAAGGTAATCCTGAAATCTAGCGTAACGGGTAATGCTGTGGCTTTGGCTTTGGTGGTACGCAAGGAGACCAGGAGCCATTGTATGATTGGCTGAGGTGCCTCACGTGATCCATGTTAGCCGTTACACTTTTTCCGATGGTAATCATCCCTCACATCTCCCAATAATAAGACAATCTCTGTTTCTAGTGATCCTGAAGACCTTGATTAGCTTGTTAAGGTGCATGGACCTCCAGGCCCAGAGTTGAGAACCCCTGCAATACAACATACTAAACACAGATAGAAATGTACCTTTACACTATTGTGATTTAAATCCATTCACAAAGTGATTATACTAAAAATTAACTTGCATATCAAATGAATACAGTATCCATCTATCAGTTATTATTTTTGAGTGGGAGATAGGCTATGTTTTCCTTAATGGCAGCTGCAAAAGGGCAAATTCTGACAAAAACGACTGAAATTCAATAACTCGTTAATTTATTCATTCTTTGAGTCACATGTGCATGTGAGACACGTTACACCAAAGCAAAGGTTTAGTGTGTCACGGTGTTTCGGAAAATTTTGTCTCTGTGTATCCCTTTAAAATGCCACAACGGTCATTAATTCAAGGATAGTTAATGTAGCATAATCTTTATTTAAAGCTATTTGTGAGGCATCACATTATATAAACAAGTGAGATGAGGTGAAATGTGTTGGGTTTAAAAAAAGAAGGCAAACCCAAAACATGTCGAGTAAACGTGACCGTGCACGTTCATGCATGTACTCTCGAGTTTTATAAACACGCGCGCATAAATATGGCCTTGGTTGCTGTTTTTAAGTCCTCTTCAAACGTGAGCAGCAGGCTGGCAGTTTGTGCCTTTTTTTCTCTCGTACTGCGGCTGTTCTAGCCACGGGACTGCGGAAAGAGGCTTGTGTTTTAGGGCGTTCACTATGTCAGGAGAGCATGTGAGTCGGCGGTCAGGTGGCTGGCAGCTCTGGAGCGCGTTCCCGGGCGCGCCGCCAGAGGAGCGAGCAGCGCGTGCTGGAGTTCTCAGATCCGTGTTTGCGATTCACAAAAAGATTGTTCTTTGGAGTCGGTTCTTTATAATGATTCGGTTTGACTGACTCGGGAAGGGTTTTTTAAATGCTTGAAAGAACATACACGATACCAAGTAAACAACAGTAAGAAAAATCTCAATACAATTCAAGAGGTCCAAATACTAGCAGCATAACAAAAATGCATAGATAACTAAAATAAACATAATTAGAAAATTAAGAAAGAAAAATAAATACAGAAATAAGATTACACAGTTTAAGGGCTTTTTTTTATGACGCATGAGTTTTAAGGGTTTGAAGTAAGAAAGTGGGGGTGACACTTTGTACTGTAGGAACACTGCCGCTGTACCTACACGATGGAGACAACACGACTTTCTGACGCAAGGGAATAAGGTGCGGCAACACTGAGCTGACAGAAACGACATTTAAAAAGCTAAAATATAAAAAGTAATTCAGAACATAATAAAAATCTGGAACTGAACTAACACATAACTTGTGAAATTCAGCATGCATTTCACGTTTTGGAGACGCAACTCAAACGGATCGAATCACTGAAGTGAACCGACTCGCTGAAATAAATCCGATTCCTCAACGGTGCACATGCGCACGTGAGTCAGTTCTGGCTCATCCTGGCTCATTTCTCACGTTTAAACCTTCCATTGGCGCGGTTTGAAACATGTGATTGGGGAAGGATGAGCTGACAGACTGGGAGAAGCAGAGGATTCAAACATTTCTGAGTTTACACAGAAATTAGTGGCCTGCATCCTACTGGTCTGGTGGGGAAAAAGCCTCAAATAAATGACAGATTTGAGGAATTCTGTAGAATGAATTTAAGCATGCAAAATTTGTAATACACAGTACTTAGTAAACATGTGTACGGTGCAGGGCATATGAAGAAAACTGTAAGTTAAGCCATTCCAATTCTGCTGATTTTGCATGGGCCTATAAATTAGGAAGATATTAGAGATATTTCTATTATAACAACTTTCAGTTTAGTGTAGTACGTTAATAGATAATGCTGCTGTCGCTGTTGCCACTACAGAGCAACTGACCCTTCCTAAAAACCCACCCTCCTTAGTTACTGTTGCTATGTCTGACAAGCCATGCTGCTCTCACACTACACATCATGTTCTCACATAGTAAAAAATACATTGCGGAGCAAAGAGGAAACTGACAAAATGCCGACAAACAGAGCAGGTTACTTCTGATATGAAACAAGGTCTCAGCTTTCAAATTTTTAAAGAAATTCAAACAATAAATACCATTTTGTGGCTCTTTAATGTGTCGTGACATATCACTGTATTGCCTCAGTTCACGCGGCATGTGAACCGACGTCTTTTCATATTTACTTAAAGCATGAAATAAACATGAATGAACATTAGAACGTATTTAATTTCAACTGTGGAAAGACATCAATACACAATATTTTTCAAGTTTAAGTCCACCAAATTTACAGTTACACAATTACAGAAACTTGTTACTGGCAATATATATGCAGACTAGCTGTTGTGAACTTGTAGCTATCCTGTGCGAATAGCATACATGAAATTACGGATTGCAGATCTAGACAGGTGGAGCTAGGGGAGGTGGAGGGTTACTGAGGAGCGAACTTACAGCGAACACTGAACCAGACTTTTTAAATGTTGAGCAAGCAATCTCATTGGCTGCTGATGTACCAGAGACCAATCTGGTTGTGCATGTAGCGAGCAATTTCATTACTAGCAGATTGCATAAAGAATGTATCAGTCTGCACCATCTGGAGTTTCATGACAGAGCTAGATATAAATGATAAGACCAACTTCCCTTAATGTAATATTCCTTCACACACAGGTGGAGGAGTGATCCTCTATGCAGGCTCAACTGGAAGCGCCAGCCCCAGTCCAGGAAGCCCATCCAGTGGGTACCAATCCCAATCTCCAGCCTCTCAACCCTCGTCCCCGGAGGAGGTCTCTTTCACTGAGCTTGCTTCCCTTAAAAAACATCAAACTGGAAGCAATGGCAACAAACTGGTTTTCCAGTTTCCAGAAGTAAGCAGTGCTACCACTGTCAACCCTGTTACACCGACGGTAACATCATCAGGGCAGAACACCTACTCTCACCCATTAGTCGGCAGGCGACCAAGTATGTTCACGGGTACCTTTACTAGTGAGTGTTATCTGAGTCATTTTTGATATTGTCTCAGATTCTGTGACCATCATCCACTGCTAACTTACTGTTGACAATTTGTGTTACTAGAAACAGGAGGTATGGTGTTGCTTTGCAAAGTATGTGGGGATATTGCATCAGGATTTCACTATGGCGTCCATGCATGTGAGGGATGCAAGGTGAGAACAGACACACGCACACTGCTCGCTCATAAAATACCCTCAAAATGCATAACTGATGTGTTTAGTGTTGGTCTGAGCCTGAAAGCACACACACACACCTACAGAAACACACATTCACTCTGATCTTGTGTTATCCTCAGGGTTTCTTCCGCCGCAGTATCCAGCAGAACATCCATTATAAGATGTGTGTGAAGAATGAAAACTGTCTGATCATGAGGATGAACCGCAATCGCTGTCAGCACTGTCGATTTAAGAAGTGCCTCTCTGTCGGCATGTCCAGAGATGGTAAGACCTTTAAACATACAGTTATGAACAATATACAAAATTATTATTCTTGGTAAGACTACATTATTTTCAGTGTTTGCTAGGGAAAATATCAGTATTGCTACAAATACTTAAATGTTAGGAATGTTGCTGGGTTGGTAAACAACCACCTAGCAATGTTTTAGTAACCTCCCAGTACACCCTAGTATCTGCTCTTTTCTAAGCAGTTAGACCAGAATATTGACTGGTTGGTCTTAAGCCAGTAAGAACCCATTTAAGAACCACATGCAACACCCTAACAACTGCTCAGCAACATGATAAAAATGCTCAGTATAAATCAGCAACTTCATAATGCAAAGTTTCGCTTTGAAAATCCAGTGATCTTTTCAATCAGAATCTGCAAATTTGGAGTTTTGTGTAAGGGCAAAAATTTTTCCCCATGCAGATTTTGCGTCAGGTTCAAGTTCGTTACACAAATTTGATATGTT
>JAFVLL020041822.1:0-42297 GCA_021397915.2 Tor tambroides | reverse complement strand
AGAGCGCCAAATTCAAATAAACAATATTCCGCGGATCTGTGACTTTTTTTTTTTTTTTTTTGGATGGTTTCATTCTGTTTGTAAAACTGTATGCTACAAAACCGTGTTTTTTTTTTACCACCAAGACGCTGTTTTTGAGCGTAATTTATTCCATAACGGACATATTTTGTTATGATAACTGTATGTTGTTTTTTTGGGTGAGCTGTAAAGTTGGTTGACGTAGGTCAAATAGACAGTAGTGCGAGTAAACCTCGGGGATTCCTGTTGCAGCACTCGTCTTTCTCTCATCGCTCTCTCCCGTGTCGTAGTAATCAGTGCAGTTGGCTCTGGTTACTCTACAGTGAGCCGCACATTTGATTGGATCATGCATCATTGTCTCCTCAGTGATATTCTCTTCCTCCTCGGACTCATCTATCAATATAACCTGCTCGGGTAATGCAGAGGAATGGATTCCCTCTCTTCCCCGTCCCTGTTATCTCGCTCTCACTCCTTTAATTTCATTGTGTTCCATCACACGCTGTTTGCACTGATGGACTTGACTTATGAAAAACACTTCGCATTGCAGGTCAGGGAATTATGATACATTGAGTCGCCATCGTTATGCATTAAAATATCATCTGGGTCAATGAAATGCATTGTTTCATTCAGAAGGGCCAATGTGGTTACCAAGCTATCAGATTCACGGCAGCTGTTTTGAGAATGGGATTGTAGTGTACTGTGTACTGTATTCACTTTAATGTGCAATATGGAAGTAAGCTGTTTTTTGTGAATGCATGAGACTTCTGTTTCATTAGCTGCTATAGAACTGGAAAAATAACAAAATTCAATGATAAAACTATTTGCATTACAAACCAGTGTGCTTAAGATTATGACAATGAATTCAAATAATGTGATAACAAATACCGCTAACTAGAAGTGAATGGCACTGGAAGCCTCGCACATTCAAGTTACAAATGGCCGAACCTTCTCTTACGTCAAAAATAAGGTGGATAAAGTGCAGATGAAAAACATGTCTGTGTTGTGTTTTATCCCAAACCCAAAAAGAAGATATCATTTATTTTTCATGAAGAAAATTAAGCCTGAGCACCCCTACAATTCTAATTACTGTTATGCATAAAAACACATTATCTGATTTTAGTGAATATCATTGTTTTACAGTACTGAGAATCTAATGAGAATCATCTGAGAATAATGCAGTTACAGAAAAACTCATTTAAATTAAGTTTCCACATGTATTACAATAATGAAAGTTTGGGGGGAAATGAGCCTAATTGTCATTTTAAAAAAAGTAATGTCACATTTGTAAATCATATTCTGTCCTAAAATAGGCTTCATTTTCTTTTATGCATAGTATTTATCATTCTAATAATAATTTCTAATTTTGTTCTTTTGATTTTGAGGTGAATGTGACGTGATCATGTTTTAAGAGATTCACTCATATGTGAAACTGCAAGAAATGCACTGTGATAAGACTTATAAAACTGTATTTTGCTACATTTGTTGTTACATGACTTTGTTGTTTACATGACGTCTTATCATCTCAAAAGAATTGATATTTTGTCATTTTTATTCCAATTTTGCATAAAAACGTCTTCACATTTGGCAGTGCTGCAGGAACTTCAGTTGAATTGTCTGTCACTCCACTGGGTATTTTTTAATGGATTTTTGGTCTAAAATAAGGTCTGTGTTTAACACAAGCTCAAGATATTTTCACATCTTATTGTACAACATAAAATACAAATCAGCAATACAAGTAGCTAAATGGGACTACAGAGGTTGTCAGTGACATTAAACGTCATTATGCTGAAAAGGTAACCTCATCTACTTATAGCCTCATTGTTTTCTTAATTGCTCTTTTGCAAACTACTCTAACTCAAACTTTCCAATATCAGCATTCAAATATCATCCAGGTATTCCATGCATAGAAAATGTGCATATTGTGCATAATAAACATGCTGCATGCTTAAAAAATAGTACGAGTAGGATGATAGCATGCTATTCTGAGACTCCTGATAGACATTTATAGCTGTGCTTATCATCAGATTTCCTGGAGCAGAGAGCAGCACCTTGTCCCTCATTGTGTTTTCGGTGTCTCACTCTGTCTCTCTCTCTCAGTCCCTCATTCACTCTCTCTCTCTCTGTCTCTCTCCCTCTCCCTCTGATCTCCTGGGTCGCTCTGTAAAAACAGAGGGCTGGAAAATGTCAAAGTTAAAAATGGAAGAGGGCGTGTAGCCACATAAAAGGCATGTGTGCTGTTTTCACCAGTGTGTACTCAAGCACAGATACTGAATGAGATGGGACCGGACAGAATATGATGGTTGCAGTTTTTTACATTTTTTATTTTTATCATTATTTTGTATTTTTTTTATTTAGGTCCATTCTGGTTGGGTGGATCTTATGACTGGGTCATATATTATACCCCAAAATTAAAAAAAAAAAAAAAAAGTCTGAATGATCATCAAGATTTTCATTCATTCTTTGTAATATTATTTTTGACATTGTGACATAATTATCTTAGCAATTACCATAATGTAGAGAATCATCTCACCTTTTTATTGTGAATAAACTACATGGGCATTCTTATCATGCTATTTTCTGGAAATACTGAAGATTCTCTTAATGGTGTTTTATTAACAAAGTTCGGGAGGAGCACGTTCAGATAATTAACCTAATTAACACGAGAGGAACACAATCAATAATCAACCCAATTAAAAAGATAAGAGGTGTATATATATATATATATATATACAGAAGACTTACCTCTGTTCCTTGACAGTTTTCCACAACCCAGGCTCATTGGAAATACGTGCTGCTACATACATTTCTGCAACCCCGTAATTATGTACCTTACTGCACGTTTCGCGGCAGTTTCAAAGTGAAATGTCCAGAGAGTGGCGCTAAAACACACGTTTAATACGTGACCGTGGCACGTTTTTATTACGTTGGTACAGGCACGTATTGCAGTGTTTTTATTATGCTGATTGAGGTACGTTTTGCGGCCATTCAGAATTCAAATATCCGGTGAGTGTCGCTAAAGATTAATGCTCTATCATGTTGGAAATATCCCTTACACAAAACCCAAACCTAAACCTACCCAATAGTGTTAACAAATGCAAAAGTAATATAAAAACGTATTTGCTGATGCAGTCATACTATTTTAACTTCCTTATGCGGATTTGAGCTGTTTAGTCGAACCGTAGTTTCACGGGGATTCATACCGGAGCTCTTCATCACCTAAGTGCAACGCCGTATCGCATGAGCTACCGAGTAAATCTACTGGATTAGAAAACTCATGCATATGAAGCTGTATATGTGACGACAACGTTCAAAAGTATCAGTTTTCAAATCGTGCAGGATGTTAAAATTGTTTTGAAGTCATAACATTCTGCAACTAATTGTGTAAAAATTAGCCTTTATTAATCAAAAATATACCTGTAAATTATACTTTTGTGTGAAAAAGAATAAAAGTTGTCAGAGTTTTACTGCCTCTAGTGTTCATTTCAACTGGAAACTGCAGCGATTTGTATGTATAGGTACGTTTTTTCAGTTTTGCAGAAATGTATGAATAGGCACGTATTTCCAATGAGCCTAGGTTGGTTTTCCAGCATCCCTTCACCACCCCATCTCCTCACTTACAACTAAGTGGGGGTGGGAGGGTTTACTCTGGGTTAGGGCCAAAATTTCGAGCTCGGAGCCCTCCCCTCGGACAGCACGCCAATTATGCATAACCTTTACTCTGTTTATTATATGTAAGTGTGAACTTGTGAACCGTATTTTAGTCATTCTGAACACTAATATCATTTTGCTCATTAATTCTGCATAAAAAGGACAAAAGCACCATAAGTTTAGATCATGAGACTGTTATAATGCTTTCACTCCTCTGTATCTTGTTTTACATTCATTTACATTAATGTTTTGTAGACTTAAAAATGAAGGTTCTTTATTGGCACTGATGGTTCCATGAAGAAATTTTAACATCCATGGAATGTTTCCGTTCCCCAAAAGGTTGATTAGAGTGGAAAAAAGTTTATTTAGATTTCTTTAGCTTTCCCTGAAAGCCAAAAATGATTCTTCTATGCGCTTCACTGCGAAAAGCAAACGTTTATTTACAAAAAGCCCCCTTTGGAACACTTATTTGTAAAAAAGCCCTTTTTGGAACCTTTATTTGCAAAAAAAAAAAAAGATCTTTTTGGAAAAAAGTCCCTTTTGGAATGTTTATTTGTGAAAAGCCCCCTTTGGAACACTTATTTGCGAAAAGACCTTTTTGGAACATTTAATTGTGAGGTGAGCTTTTTTGGAATGCTTATTTGCAAAAAGCCCTTTTTGGAACCTTCATTTGCAAAAAGACTTTTTTTGGAACGTTTAATTGTGAAAAGCCCCCTTTGGAATGCTTATTTGTGAAAAGCCCTTTTTGGAATGTTTATTTGCAAAAAGTCCCTTTTGGAATGTTTATTTGCGAAAAGCCCCCTTTGGAACACTTATTTGTGAAAAGACCTTTTTGGAACATTTAATTGTGAGGTGACCTTTTTTGGAATGCTTATTTGTAAAAAGCCCTTTTTGAAGAGACCTTTTTTGGAATGTTTATTTATGAAAAGCCCTTTTTGGAACCTTTATTTGCGAAAAGTTTTTTTTTTTTTTTTTTTTGGAGTGTTTATTTTTGCAGATATATTCCATTACAATGGCTGAGTATAAGGATTAAAATCTGACTGTTTAAATAAGAGGATTTTACATGGCACAGTGGCCAAGACTGATTGTAAAACAGTTGTTTTTGCATCTTTTATCCTGTAAATGATTAATACAAAAGAGGAACTGACAGGTGGTCATCAGTGAACTATTAAGAGTAACTGGATTTTAACATTTTTAAATAAATGTGATTGGTTTGCCTTTTCAAAACCTGTCACAACAATGCTCAGATGTTTTAGGTGCTTGCAATGCACATACTAAGTTGGTTTTTAGTTATTTAGGCATTAATATGCAATTGCTAGGGTGTACCGGCTGTTGCTAGTGTGTTATCACAAATATCACTAATGAGTAGCACTACAAAACATGTATTCTTTATAGTGATCTTTGCGTTTATAGCTACACAGCAGTTGAGACGGACAGATACACCCACGCAGTGACAAATCAGTGTCAGGAAAATCTGCCTGTCCCATTTGTACATTTTTCTCTGGTCTGCATCCTCTCGGTCACCCCTGCGCTCGCCCTTGATCCATGTACGTGATCTGACCCGGCAAACACAAAGACTGTAAATAAATCTCAATGCGGAGTGTTCCCATCTGAGGATGGCGTCTGCATACACAGAGGATCAATCACACACAGCACAGCATACACCCTCTGGAGCAGACAGCTATTGTTTTAAGTAAAACCACAGATTTGTTGCTGTCACGGCCTTATCTACAGACCACAATAACCTCATAAACGTCCCTCACTGAATGTACATACATACTCCTCATGCTTTTTCATTTCAGAAACTGAAGTGAATCACAAATCTCATCAGTATCCAAGATGTTGGTTTGATCGGAAATGTCAGATGCATTTTTACACAAAACTAATATTCTGAGTGGCAAGCCAACAATCCATCATTAAAGGGACAGTTCACCCAGAAAAGTAATTTCTGCCATCATTCACTCACCCTCATGTCATTCCAAACCTGTTTAACTTTCTTTCGTAGAGCACAAATGTGAAATTCTGAATAATGTATAAGAAAGAGCAGCACGATCAATGACAGCCTAAAGTGAAAAAGAGTCACTGACCTCCAAAAAAGGACAAGAAAGCACTATAAAAGGAGTTCATATGACTAGACAGTTTAAAAACAGACTAAAATAAAGTGCACTTCAGTCATTCAAGATATTTAAAGGTGAAGAGTCACTAGCATGTGATTTTCTGTTTGATACCTTTGATTAAGAAGTTGTTTGTTTGATTCAGTTGTTGTTTGTTTGTGGCTCTTTCTGTCTTTAGTTTTGTCTTCAGCGAGTGAAATGCAGCTCAATCGGGTTGAGATCAGGAGATTGACTCGGCCATTGCAGAATATTCCACTTTTTTACCTTCAAAAACTGCTGGGTTGCTTTTGCTGTATGTTTTGGGTCATTATCCATTTGTACTCTGAAGCGCCGTCCAATCAGCTTTGCTGCTTTTGACTGAATCTGGGCAGAGAGTATATCTCTATACACTTCAGACTTCATCAGGCTGCTTCTGTCTTCTGTCTCATCATCACTAAACAGCAGTAAGATGATGCTGTATGCTTTGGATCATGCCTTTTCCATACTTTTTTCTTCCCGTCATTCTGGTACAGGTCGATCTTAATTTCAGCCGGCCAAAGAACTCTTTTCTGAATGCCAGAATGCTTTTCTGGCATTTTTAGATGTTTTTTTGGCAAAGTCTAATCTGGCCTTGTTTGCAGCTTGTGGTGAAGCCTCTGTATTTGCTCTGGTGAAGTCTTCTCTTGATTGTATACATGTCTGCCTCCTGGAGAGTGTTCTTCTCTTGGCTGGATGTTGTGAAAGGGTTTTTCTTTATCATGGAGAGGATTCTCCAATCATCACCACTGTTGTCCTCCGTGGATGTCCAGGCCTTTTTATGTTTCTGAGCTCACCAGTGCGTTCTTTTTTTCTCAGAATGTACCAAACTGTTGATTTGGCTGCTCCTAATGTTCCTGCTATCTCTCTCTGATGGATTTGTTTTGTTTTAGAAGCCTAACAATCATCTGTTTCTCTTGTATGGAGAGATCCTTTGACCGCATGATGTGGGTTCACAGCAACAGCATCCAAATGCAAATGACAAACTTAGAATCAACTCCAGACCTTTTACCTGCTTAATTGATGTAGAAATAACTAAAGAATAGCCCACATCTGTCCATGAAACAGCTTTTGAGTCAACTGTCCAATTACTTATGGTCCCTTGAAAAAGGGGGGAGGTACATATTAAAGAGCTGTAATTTCTTAACCTTTCCTCCATATTGTGATGAGAATATCCTCAAATTAGGCCACGGTCACACAGCAGCAGAATACGGTTGTCAATCCTGTATTTGAGTCCTTATACGGTTACGTTTACACACTGTTCGGTTATTTACGGGCGTGACAACCGCATTCTATAATGTAATAACTGTAAATTTTCAGGAATCACAACCGCATTCTCGGAACACACGCGCTGTGTGAACGGAAGAGGACTGGACAACTGTCACGTCGTACAGCGCGAGAGAGAGCTGCTCTGCTGCACAAACGCACGTCAACAGTGTGTTGCGTATTTTCATGTTTGTTTTCGGTAACTTACAGTGACGGAGAAATGAGCTGTGTGTCAAGTTTTAGATCAAATCTCCACCGGAGTCACTCCTGTCAATTTTGTGTTCTGCGTGTGACTCAGATGCTCCACTCTCCACCCAAATATTACTGCTGTCGGTTAATGAAGATTTGATGGATGAACTCGCAGCTTAATTGGACTCTTGTCTTGTCAGAAAGTGATAAGACGTTCAGTTTTATGGACATCGTCATCTTTGATATCACTTTGGTCACTGTCTCTGCGGTTACTGGTAAGGAATATGGGCTTGACTCCCGTTGCACGTTCATACAGACAGTATTCGAGACGCTGCTGTGTGAACGGGACATTTCAAGACTCACACCTGTAAGTAAATGTGGTTGTCAATCCCAAAAACTCACAGTGTGAACGTAGCCTTAAAGCTCAGAGTGTGCACTTTAAGCCCATATTCATTATATAGCTGTAACTTGAATATGTTTTGGTCAACAGCTAAAATAATAAAAAAATAGGTCACACTTTATATTAGGTGGCCTTAACTACTATGTACTTACATCAAAAAATAAGTACAATGTACTTATTGTGGTCATATTGTATTGTAAAACACTTTTGCTGCTATTGAGGTGGGATATGAGTGAGGTTAGGGACAGGTTTGGTGGTATGGGTAGGTTTAAGGGTGGGTTAAGGTGTAAGGGATGGGTCAACAGTGTAATTATAAATGTAATTACAGAAATTAATTACAGATGTAACTACATATGGGTATTTTTAAAAATATAAGTACAATGTAAAAACATGTATGTACACAATAAGTGCATTGTATCAAATGATTAATTTAAATGTAAGTACATAGTAGTTAAGGCTACCTAATATAAAGTGGTACCAAAAAATGTGCCTGTGTCATGGACTTAACTGTATATTTTATTAGATTTCCAGGAAAGCTAGGACTCCTTGTTATGTTTTTGAAGAACTTAAAATTGTAGCTCAGTAAGGAAACATTTACCTTTTTCTTTAGAAGAAACTCGACCTACACTAAATGAGGGGACAATTATACTGAGGTTTAGTGCTTTGATTAACCTGTACGACCTTGCCTTTGTAGTCTATGATTACTAAAAGTGGTTAAAGCTTTTCGGTGTGTGTGTGTGTGTGTGTGTGTGTGTGTGTGTGTGTGGCTTGTTTTTGCAATATTCACCTAAGTGGATTTTCCTGTTAAAACTGGATCCTTGATTGAATTGGTGGTAAGAGCGCAGTATTGCCGGGCTGCACCTGCCCTCGTTCTGTAATATGGTATGGGGTCATTACTAAAGCGGTCAGGAGCTTTGCAGATCCTGCACTTCTGAAAATTATTGAAACTTTTTACTATCTTTTCATCAAATTTAAAACTGTCAGGAGAGTCAGCCTGAGAACTCTGCAGTGCATCAGCATTATTCTTCAGATTTTGGACATGGCGTTCCCTCCCATGTGCCGGTGTAAATTTAGATGCCTGTTCTACACAGCATCAAAGAGCTTTTGTATCTCATCTGTGCAAAGATAGTCTCAGCTGGCAGACATACAGACCCGTCACGAAGCGCTCACTGACCGTCTGATATGTATTGCACAAAAAACTAGCAAAATCACAAGCTTCAGCTTTACCTCACTGCAAAGCAACTTTAAGCAACACAGGTTTTTGTCCAAGGAAATGAAATTGTGTGTTAGTGGGTGCATATTACACTCTGTAGGATTTACTTTTAACCTTCATCCTTCCCTTGGGATGTTTTGACCCAGAATTTTTTTTATTTTTTTTGTAAATTGAGTGTTCATCTGAGTGGTACAAGACTTTGTGACTTATATTCCACCTGAATTTTGAACACACACAAAAGAAATTGAGTGGATTCGAGGATTTATGTGGCTGTAATTACATTTTTTTTTTTACAAATCCTTCCCTCACGAGTCATTTTGGCCCTACCATAGGAATGAATGGAATGTCGAAAAAAACATTTTTATTAGATTTTTTTTAATGCAAAATTTGACACAATCCAGACAAAATTTATATCCAAACAAAGAGCTGAGACTGCAGAATATTGACAAGGCAAAAAACACTCACATAACCCCCCCTACACACACACACACACATGCACACAAACACATATATGGTACACGCACACACATAGAGACACAATATAACATGCATGATTAAGGTAAACAAGATAAATAAAAATAAAATAAATTAAAAATCACCAAAAAATCTTAACCTACATTATAAAAATGGATCAATATAAGCTTTCTGGACCAAAAAGAAGTTTCATTTTAGGCCTTCAGGTCATTTTGACCCGCGAGGGAAAGATTTGTTACAAAATGCGAGGGAAGCATGAAGGTTAAACAAATTTGAAATTGCTAGTAATTTTGAAAATAATTGCAAGTCAAGTCACCTTTATTTATATAGCGCTTTTAACAATACAGATTGTGTCAAAGCAGCTTTACAGTATCAAATAGGAAAATAGGGTGTCAATAATGCAAAAGGACAATAGTAAACACTCAATTTTCTGTTAAAGGCAGTTCATCATTGAATTCAGTGATTGTCATCATCCAGCTCAGTTCAGTTTAAACAGTATCTGTGCAATCAAGTCGACATGGAAATTAAGGAAATTATCACTGGAAATTAAGTGTCCCCAACGAAAGGCCCCGATATACTTCAAACGAAATCGAAGAATGAACTGATATGACATCATTTCGAACAAAATCAGGCCGAAACGAAATTCGTTTTGAGTTTGTTTCGGCAGTTCGAAACAGCTGACCAAAGCAAACTTTCTGGGGGAGTTGGTTTTGGCTCCTAAACACCTTTGAGCTACCATTGGTCCGTGGCGATTACGCAATCGGTGGGTGAGGTTGGGAACTCCGCCTTCTTTGACGTGCAATTTTTTTTTTTTTTTTTTACCCAGTTTGTTTCTCATTCAGTGGAGGTCAGGCAGGAGAACAACATCTCCAAGTCACAAGCAACATTAATACACTGTGTCGAATAGCTGAGCTGCCACAAATGTATCCGCACCTGTACAATCGCTCGCAGAGAGACTTTAAAGATTCAGAGAAAGTATTTAATTCCTAGAAAGCAATTGCAATGAAACTTGGTGTCGACGACCCGGAGTTATGCAAAAAGCGACGTAGAGAAACATCAGATGCAAGTTTTCCAAAGCCATGAAAAGAATGAAACGAAAGAGTAAAGACATAATGTAGCAAGTACCAAATACATGTTTCAAATAAATGTTACACCATACTGCTGCTGCTGCTGTTGTTCTTTCAATAAGCGAACGTAAAAGGTATACAATAAATGAAATGCCAAAAGAACATACAATAACAAACCTTTATTTTTATCAAATCATGACACCATGTAAAATATAAAAAAGCAAGCCAGAGGCGCCAGCGGCAAGGAACCAAAACTCCATCGGTGACAGAATGGAGAAAAAAAACCTTGGGAGAAACCAGGCTCAGTCGGGGGGCCAGTTCTCCTCTGGCCCGACGAACCAGCAGTTTAATAAGCAGAAATAAACATTCTGAAGTAGAAAAGCTGAAATAGTATTTCCTGGTAAAACATACTCCAATATTTTATTTACAACTTTGAAACAGTATATAAATGTGCTTATGAGAAAGAGTTGATTTGCTAAAGTTTGCCAGGATGATGACATTATTATTATTTTTTAGATATTTTATTTATTAAATCATATAGATATTACAAAAAAAATATATTGTCTTGTGAAACATAGTCCAATATTTTTTATTTAGAACTTTTTTTTGGGGGGGGGGGGGGGGGTCACTTTATGCATCTCATCTTGTCTTAGTAGATGATTCTCGGCCAGGATCAGCTTAAGATGCCCTAAGAACAATTCTGAAAGTCAAATGCAGCACCATGACATCAGCTGAAAGGGTCAGTGCTTATCTATAATATGAATTAACTAGTGATGGATGGACACAGTTTTCTAAAATGCGAGAATTATATCTGTGGTTTTAGCCATTAGCTGTGACCTTTTCTGGACTCTCCCTCTCTCTGTTTCACTTTCACGTGAACCCAAGCATGTCCCTGTGCTAATATCTCCAGCTCTTCTTCATTTACAGACAGCGTCGTAGATCGAGTGCTCTCCACTTTCGGAGTGTGTCATGAGCACTATCAGAGTATGAATGACTGTAATTGGCTCTCGAACGCATGATGTGTTTTGTATGCTGTGCTCATTGAATCATATAACAGATTTTATGCAGATATAAGTGCTTTTGTTCAGCCTTTAGAAAAATGCCCAGGGGGACAGGTGTGTTTGCTCGGGGAAAGTGCTGCGCTTTGTGCAGTTTTGCTGAGCCTTTGTTTAAACAGATTTTTGTATATAAAATGCCAAGCAGACAAGAATGGACAGCACAGACTACTATCACAAAATACAGTTGTGCTGTGCACCAGGTTTTTAACAGGCTCTGCATCCTACTTATAGTGATGAAAAGAGACATGCAGACAATAATGTACTGAGAAACTTTCTCATAGTAAAAACCAGCATGTTTTCAACATAATGTGTAAACTATATGTTGTAATGCTATGCCAAGCCACTAGGGACGCCATGATATGGATCCCAAGTTTACATTTTTCTTAGAGTTGCATTCTGAGAGATAATGTATTATACTTAAAAAGTCATAGTCACTCTTAATGAGTATTTTTTGTCTTGTTTTCTAGTTAAAATATCAAAAACTCTATTAAATATTATAGAAGCAATGCTGTATAAATTTTAAAATGTAATTTTACATTTGTGATGCAAAGCTGAATTTTCAACAACAAGTGCATCGATTTTATTTTGACACTAGTGGGGACAAAACAGCAGACCCCCCCTAAATATGAGGAGGTCAAGCAACAGATTAATGAGTTAATCCAAATTTCACAAAAAACTTATGGACGTAATTATAAGTCAGACATTGTGAGTTGCTGTTTTTGTCACTCTTCTGTCATTCACTTGTTTTGTACCCACACAGAGAAAATTTGGTAAATTTGGAAAATTCAATGTTTTCTTTGGACTTTTCGCCCACTCAAAAGAGAATATAGGAAAATATAACTATTAAATATAATATCCTGCTAGCTAAAACAGCTAGGGTGTAGGTTTGATTTTGTCATTGGTTTGGGGACATAACAGTAGACACCCCCCCGCCAACTACCCCAACATTTTTGCATTTATGATAGACTTTTGACCACAGTTTCATGTTATCTAAAAAGTATTGATATGGTAGCCAACATACATTTATAGGTATGGTAGCTAGCAGGGATGTCCCGAGATGATCTCAAGGATCGCGATCGGGTCTGATCAAGCATTTTTTTTTATCTGGTCCGTATCAGCTCTCCTCAGCCTGATCCTTATTTTAGTAATGTAATGTCGGTGATGTGCAGTAGGTGGCAGTTTTCCTTACAGTAGATTTGCCAACTGCCATTAAAAGGAAAAGAAGACGCTCAAATGTATGTATTCAGCCACCATTAAAAACCAAAAGAACCAGTGAGGTGTGTTCTAGCTTGAGCTTCCGTGTTCAGTGTATTTGATGCTCACGTTTGTAACAATCATTCAATTTTATCGTTTACTTTTTTCTGCCATCAGACTATCTGAGATGTTGCTATTATAATGCGTTGCTATGGGTTGCATCTTGCTTTGGATTTGATTGACAGACTAGCATTCTGACAGTGCAAGCTTCATGCTTTCTAACCATATCTCCACTTTTTTACCCTTATGTTGCAATCATTCTGCTTATTGTACATAAAAAATATAAGAAGTTTACATCAGTAGTCCCATATTGGGTGTCTTTATACAGTATGTTCAGATTTATACATAGAGAGTGTATTATATATATGTATACACACACATATTACTTTTACTCTCTGCACAGCTCGGTATACTTTGGATTGATTTTAATAACTTGAATTGTACATAAGACACTAGGAATATACAAGTATATATTCAGTGAAAGTGGTTACCCATTCTCAGAATTTGTGCTCTGCATTTAACCCATCCTAAGTGCACACACACACTGTGAACACACACCCAGAGCAGTGGGCAGCCATTTATGTGGCACCCGGGGAGCAGTTGGGGGTTCGGTGTCTTGCTCAAGGGTCTCACCTCAGTCATGGTATTGAAGGTGGAAGAGAGCGCTGGATGTTCACTCCCCCCACCTACAATCCCTGCCGGACCTGAGACTTGAACTCACAACCTTTGGGTTAGGAGCCCGACTCTCTAACCATTAGGCCACGACTTCCACTTGTGTGAACTGGATCAGATCAGGGGCACAAAAAACCTGATCGGGATATTTCTAATGGTAGTAAAAACTGGAAGTTTTTAAAAGGCAAATTAAAACAAAGCAGTTATTTTTCATGGTGTAGTACTCATACTATTTCTGTAGAGTGCAAAGTTTGCTAATTTTCTGTATGCATAAAATACATGCATGATCTACCACATTTCCCAATTTGTGCACTAGACAATACAAGACAGTCTGGAGCTTTGTGTCATAAACATAAATCAAGAAAGGCCAATGAGTTTCTTTTGTAGTAAGCACTATGCTTTAAAAGACAAGAACCTTTGCAGTAACATGGGCTTCATAACTTCACTTCTACAGCTGAAATGAATGCTGTCTCAGCCAGCCGTTCTTTCATGATGTATAAAAATCTGTCATACACCTGAGTAATCTTTTCACAGCATACTGCACAAACAACTGTAAGTGTCTCTGGCAGACTGTGAAAACAAGTCCGAGTCGATAAGGAAATAAATGCAGAGGGAGAGGCAGCGCTGCTCGGTTTCTCGACAATAAATCAATGAAGGAACAGACGGGATGTTGAGCTCTCTTCTGTACTGCTGTGTGTAAAATTAAATACTGACGGACACTCGAACAAACCAGACTGTGTTCAGGCCTTATGACCACTGACTTTATTAATTCGGCAACAATAAGTAACAGTAAGCAAACAGTGCTGTGTTTGTGCTTCTTTGTAATGTCATGTTAAAGATTAGTATTTATTAACCATTTGTTCCCAGAGAATGATGGGAATTTTTGAAAATGTACTCACCCTCAGGCCATCCAAGATGTAGATGAGTTTGTTTCTTCATCAGATTTGGAGAATGTAGCATTACATCACATGCTCACCAGTGGATCCTCTGCAGTGAATGGGTGCCGTCAGAATGAGAGTCCAAACAGCTGATAAAAACATCACAATAATCCACACCACTCCAGTCCATTAGTTAACATCTCATGAAGCCAAAAGCTGCATTTGTAGGAAACAAATCCATCAAGATGTTTTTAAATTTAAACTGTTGCTTCAGGCAGAAATATGAGTCAATGATCCATAATTACTCGAGTGAAAAAGTCCATCCGCTTTTGTCATCTCATTAAAATCCACCCACATATTTGTTTTGGCTTGTAAACGGTGATTGATCTGTGCATATTTCTCTCCTGATTCAGAAGACAACGTTTTTTCACTGGAGAAAGCAATATTATTGATAGAGGACTCGTATTTTAGCCAGAAGTTTTAATGATGGATTTGTTTGTTACAAACACACAGCTTTTCACTAAACAAGTCATTAACTGATGGACTGGAGTGGTGTGGTTACTGTGATGTTTTTATCAGCTGTTTGGACTCTCATTCTGACGGCACCCATTCACTGCAGAGGATCCATTGCTGAGCAAGTGATGTAATGCTACATTTCTCCAAATCTGATGAAGAAACAAACTCATCTACATCTTGGATGGCCTGAGGGTGAGTACATTTTCAGCAATGCACATTCGATTCAATGCCGTAATTCTTTAACAGATAAATCCATTTAACTCCACTCTTTTAAATTGCACAATGAGCTTTAGTTCAAATGCAGTGTGAACCTCCTTTCTAATGCATTCTGGGCATTTCCATTCGTCCAGCAAATGCACATCTTCTGTTGGAACGCTGTGTGACTTCCTCAGTTCAAAAACAGCTTCACTGTACGCTCTCGTCGGGGTGCAGGTGAGCTTTTCCATTCAAACGCCGTGTGAAAGCCCATGTTTGAACACAGTGTGAGCTCTTCCATTCAAACACAGCACAAAGAACCATTTAAACACAGTTTACAGAAAGGAAATCCAGAAATGATTTTTTTTTTATAATTTGTATATACTTATGACTCTTACAGAGATCTCATGGCAGTCTGAGGGAACTTATAACTCTCTTACTGTGTAATATTTCTACTCACTTGCTTATTAAAAATGATTCAAATGGATAGTCTATGTCAGGCTTGTTTTAGTATTATTTATATACTATTATAGTATTTATTTTGAATTAGCTTTTATTTTTATATTTTTAATGTAGAATAAATATACTTTCAGTGTATTTTTATATTTTAATTTTAAGTTGTTATTTTGTTATATGCCTTGTTAACTTTTTTTAACTATTTTATTTTTAGTTTAAGTAATTTTAGTACTTCTACACAATTTCTTATTAAAATTGATGCATAAAGGTATTAATCATTTTTTTGTCAGGCTTATTTAATTATTATTTATATACTATTATGGTATTTATTTTGAATTAGCTTTTATTTTTATATTTTTAGTATAAAATAATATACTTTGTGTATTATTGTATATATTATTTTATATTTTTATTTCAGTTTAAGTTATTTTGTTACATTCTTTTGTCATTTTTGTTAGCTTTTGTATTTTAATATTTCTATTTAGCTTTATCTTTTAGTAATTTTAGTACTTCAGTTTATATTTTAATTTGAAACAATTATACTTTGAGTGTATTATTTTATATAATATTGTATATTTTAATTGTACTTTAAGTTGTAGTGTTTTTTTCATATGCTCTTTTTCTATTTAGCTTTATTTTTGGTTTAGTTTTTAGTAATTTTGGTACTTCAATTTAAACTTAAACTTTAAAAAAAATAAGGTTTTCATGTAATATTTATAGTTTATTTCAGCTTCATTTCAATGAAGAAAACATTTTAATAGTTTTAGTTAACAATAAAAACCCCAATGGTCTCTGTTAGGCTTTTGACCTCTAATACTTTATAGAGAAATATTTAGTTGAATGCTTGAGGGAAAAATGTTAGAATGCTTGTGTTGTTTTTAGTTTTTGTTGTTTTTAATGTAAATTTATATGCAGTGTGATTTTTTTTAAACCATTGAGGGTCAGGGTCACCCTAAAAGAGACATTATTTGTGGGAGATAAATACTTCTTTGATTGCAAAAATGCTTTGTTTGAGAAGATTTTGCCCCCTTCAGTGAAGCGTGCACTACAAGCTCCAAGCTTGTCGGTCTTTCATGTTTTCTAACTGCGACAAGGAGCCCCAGATCAGAGCAAACTCACAGCGTGAGCCCGTCAGCGATGCACTAGAAAGACACCATGCAACCGGTTGCAGATGCTGTGATACATTTCAAAATCTGTCCGACCGTCTCTTACAAACAAAAGCAGCAACCAATGAAATTGCCACAGAGTGAAAGAGCGCAAGACGAGGATGAAGCATTGAGCCAAACATATGCAACCCACATCTCCCTAAGCACTCCCTCATCCAGACCTTTGCTCTCTTTTTCTTCTTTTCCTGTTCTGTGTAAATCAATGCAAAAATAACTGCAAGTCCATGTTGTTTGTTTATGTTGTCAGCTCTTGCATTGCTGTGGATGGGATTATGTTATGCTCGGTTATGATTCATTCTTTTCTTGTTATTGCAGTCCATTTACAAGCAGTTGTGTATGAAGTGACAGCCTGAATTCACTGCTGCGAGTTTTGATATCATGGCATACAGTACATATGGCAAGTCACCATATCAACTCTGTTGTACAAAATCAATAAATAATAAATATGCTTCCTTGCTCACTTGCAGGGTATTTTCCAATCTGCTTCCACAACAAAAAAATAAATTGAAATGAGTGTAAATCAATATTTTGAAAGGTTTTTGAGAATACTTTTGAGATGGCAAAATATTTCTTATCGCACATCTGCATAACTGTTGGTAAATTAGTGTTTAATGATATAAATTAAGACAAGACAACCAGGTGAATAAAGTAAAATTTTAACAAATATAAATAACCATACTACCCCAGTTGATTGATTACATTAAGCATTGCATTTTTTTATTACAAGCTTTCTGAAATTGTATGTTTAAATATGCAAATAAGTCATAATCTATTTAAATATGAACTAATATGCATTTAGAGTCAAATGTCTTTTTACTAACCCCTCTGTAAAAACCTTCAGAAAATAGATAGGAATAAAACTGTAAAGTTTGGTGTATGTAAGTGCTGCTGAAGTACAAAACGGCCTTTAAAGATATGCACTATAATTGAAATTTACAGGTGCAGACAGATAAAGTGCAATAAAATGCACAATTAAATGTGTATTTTGCATGCTTTCTTACCACTAGTCTGAAAAAAAAGCCCAAAATCTCAAAATTGACCAGTGCACAAAAAGCAATGCCTTAAGTTTAAATTAAATTTAGTTTTTTGGAGGTGACTGTTTAAATTATTGAGGACTAATTTTTGAGGGAATTATTGAGGGAAATACTATGCACTAGTTTTAGGATAAACGGAAGGAAACATTTATGTTGGGGTTAAAAGTTTGCTACTCTATTTCTTTATGCAGCCTGAAACGCAGGTTTCTGTTCAACACCAAAACAAACTGGTGTAAATCACGTGTTTGTGTAATTAGGCACATGATGTGTAACAGGGCGAGTGATGGGCAGATGGTAGTGTAGTGTAGGGAAAGCGCCAGATATTTCTTACTCAGCTCCTCCTTCCCATCATACCCTGAACCCGTTCTCCGCAGACCCCCTGCACTCCAGCCGGTGACTAATGATTTCCTCTTCGTCACAGGAAAAGAAAAACACCATCCCTCCTCATCATCTCTGTATTTTCTGTATCTGGCCTGCGATCCCGGAAGACAGCAGGACAACTGAAATGGCCTCTGTCCAGGGCAGGAAAAATGCCAGATTGGTGAACTTACTGTCAGTGCGAACAATGATGTTTTTATGTGCTTGCAGGGTGTTTATGTTTTTTCGGAGGTGCTAAATAGCTAGACTGTGCTGGCATATTGTGAGGCAAAGATTGCTGTGTGCTGCATTGTGTTTGGAAACGAGCTGAAACCATCTGTCGCAGTGAAGCGCTCATATGCTATTAATTTCTTAAGGACACACTGACTTGCTGCATGACATACTAGCACAAAAACTGTAACATGCCGTAGGCCAGGCAACATGACGCTTACCAGATTTTCTGGAATATAAATAGCTTTTTTTGTCATCTGAATCATGCTGCGACTTATATTCCAAATTGATTTATATAATGCAATTAAAGGAATAGTTCACTCAAAAATGAAAACTTGGCTGAATATTTACTCACCCTCAGGCCAGCCAAGATGGAGATGAGTTTGTTTCTACATCAGAATGAGAGCTGATAAAAACATCACAATAATCCACAAGTAATCCATACCAATCCTGTACATCAATTAATGTGTTTTGAAGCCAAACATGTATATTTAATGTGTTTTTTACTACAAACCATTGCTTTTCGGCTTCCTCTTGTGGTCTTAATCAGGAGAGAAATCTGCATCAAGCAGCGTTTACAAGCCCAAAACAGTTTGAAACAAGTATGTGGGTGGATTTTGATGTGAGAGACAACAGGGACTTGACTTTTTCACTGGTGGAAGCATTATTATGGATTATGCACTCATATTTTGGCCAGAAGCAACAGTGTAATGATGGGTTTGTTCCTTACAAACATGCAGCTTTTGGCTTCACAAGACTTTAACTGATGGACTGGAGTGGTGTGGATTATTGTGGTGTTTTTATCAGCTGTTTGGACTCTCATTCTGACGGCACCCATTCACTGCACAGCATCCGTTGCTGAGCAGGTCATGGAATGCTACATTTCTCCAAATCTGAGGAAGAAACAAACCCATCTCGGATGGCCTGAGAGTGAATACATTTTCATCAAATTTTCTTTTTTGGGTGAACTATTTTGTGTGACACACATACTCCACGCCATTGAGATGCAATGATAACTTTCTGCAGGTATTATAGACCTCCTCTGGTTACTTTACAGAAGTAAATGGGCTGTGAGTAATGTTGACATTATTCGTTTGCTAATTGTTAATTCTTAATTGTTTCTGAAAAGAGGTATTTATTGTCATGCAGACTTCAAAACAGATGGCATATCTGGAGTTTATATGCTGGGGTGTATTGTTTCCAGACTGGCACATTGTTTTATACCGAATGTCAAATATAAGATCATAAAACAATGGTTGGCAATGATCATTTGCACACACTCGAGCAGAATGAGTGCTGAGTTGTAATTCTCCACAAAGGCGATCTGTCAGACTGTTGTCTGAAGTCCTGCAGGTTATTTTGGGTGTTTTTGCCTCTCTCTCCCTCTGTCCCTAAAGTCTCCAGAGATCCAGTCTGAAGTGTCGCCTCTGAAACAGCACAGAATCGATGGTTCAGGGCTTGAGGTAACTGAGATTTTAATGAGAGAGAGCTGGGTGGCCCTTGGCAGACGAAACCTCAGTGCCCTCTTAACAAGAGCATCTCAGCGGCAGGCCGGTGGAAAAACGAGCAGGGTTAATTAATTAGAGATGAACGGCTGAGAGGTTAGATTTGATCCTGTTCTCTTTTTGCCTTATAAAGAGCACTGCTTGGTTGTGCCATGTGGTTTTATGCCAGAGCGAATGGGCTGTTTTCAGGAGAGCCTGTTGTGCATCGCCATCAGCCACATGGGCGCTCTTCTGCTGGTGTTATCATTATTTTTTTGTTGTGTAGTGAAGTATGTGCAGTTGTGTTTCCCAGGCAGTGAATGTTGCTGGTGTTTATTGAATATGTTTCAGCTCAGTCTGTGGCATTGCTCTCTCTGTGTGTCTCCTGAGACTGAAGTGTTATCTAACAGTCCAGAGCGCAACATGGGCATTTGTGCTTCTGCAGACTTTTATTTTATTTGTTTAACAGTGTATATAAATGCATTACAGGGGAATTCTGTCATTTTGTGGGAAGTCATGAATTTTTCTATCACTCCTCAAAAGATGTGTGTTCAGCACTCTGGGCTTGTCATTTTAAACATTTTTTTTAATAAAAGTGTAGACTCTTGTCTTGCTTAGCTTGATTCAGGGTTTTTATAGTTAACTAACTAAAAGCATTAAAAACATTTTTGTTACTTGAAATAAAATAAATGTTAACTAAAATAAAATATTTTTAAAAATTCACCATATTTTATTTCAGCTAGTTACCATGGAAACATTTTATTTAGTTTAACTTGATGTACTAAAATAAATTTAAAAATTTATTTCTAAAATTTTTAATATTTTTTTTATATAAAAACTATATAGACATTATAAAAAACAACAACAAATAAAAAAAATTACAAAAATGACAAAATTGCTAAAACATAATAAAATAAAAAAATAGAAAAATAAAACTATAATAATTCAAACTATCAATACATAACTAAAAATGATAATAGTTTTTATTAATTAATATAAGTAGAATAGTGTCTTGAGTAACATTTCATGTTTCGTAAATACAAACAATTAAGTAATATTTTCACGTTTTTAAATAATTTGACAAAATTACAGCTTGATTAGAAAGGACTATATACTCTGTCAAAAGTGATATCTATCTTGATTTTTGTGGTTTAGTGATAAAATATTTATCTTGATGTCTCATATTTAATAATATAAAACAAAATATACATATCAAATTAATATAAGTAATTTTCTCACTATTACTAAATGGTTAATAGTTATTTCACTACTTGTTTAGATCACAATGGTTTTAAAGTATGAATTCATATTTTTATGCTGGATTTTTATAGTTAATAGTGGTTCAAGACAGCAGTGCTCTGATATTCTTCAAACAATTTATTTGTCTTCTACTTAAGTAGTTTCTGCAATTAATTCAGTTTTGTAGATAACTCCAATGCTGCTTTATGTATGTTTAAGATGTTTATAGCATATGTGACCCTGGAGCACAAAACCAGTCTTAAGTCTCTGGGGTATATTTGTAGCAATGGCCAACAATACATTGTATGAGTCAAAATTATCGATTTTTCTTTTATGCCAAAAATCATTAGGATATTAAATAAAGATCATGTTCCATGAAGATATTTTGTAAATTTCCTACTGTAAATATATCAAAACTTAATTTTTGATTAGTAATATGCATTGCTAAGAACTTCATTTAGACAACTTTAAAGGTAATTTTCTCAGTATTTAGATTGTTTTGCACCCTCAGATTCCAGATTTTCAAATAGTTGTATCTCAGCCAAATATTGTCCGATCCTAACAAACCATACATCAGTGGAAAGCTTATTTATTCAGCTTTCAGATGATGTAGAAATCTCAATTTTGAAAAATTGACCCTTATGACTGATTTTGTGGTCCATGGTCACATATAAGTGCATAATTAGTAATTCAAGTCGATGGGAGATTTACAACAAAATTCCTATTGACTTGCATTAATAGAATTATACACTAATGTGCTATAAAAAAATACGTGCATTGCATTATGCATTAAATGGTGACACTCTGACATGAAACACATGAAATCAAGCTTGTATAACTATAAACATTTGTGTTCACCAAAACTTACCTGAAATCTTAATGCTGTTCTTTTGCTGCCTTTCTAGCACTGCTGTTTCCTTCAGGAAATGCAGATAGAGTTCATTGTGCTCTTTCTCTTTCACTTCCTCTCACTATAATCAGTTAAAATGACAAAAGTGTAAGGGCTTTATCTTTTTCTCCCAGGAATCCTTTAATTATTGAGAAGACTCTCTATACTGATGTGTTCCAAAGGATGCAATCCTCTAGAAAACATCCCCCTTTAACATATAGCTCTCTAAATCAATTCCAGCTAACTGTCAAAGACAAGCTAGTTTAATCACCGGGGATGTGAATGCTGCAGCATTGCTGAAGGTCAGTCGTTATTGGAATAATCAAATTTTGAGGATATCAGCTATTTTTTTATGACCCAGCAGTCGCAGTCAAGTCTAGTTACAGTGCAGGTGAAATGACAATGTTTTCTGTTCTTATTCTTTATATTCTCAAGAATGTTGGGGTATGTACTTTTAAAAGTACAATATTGTACAATACATGCATTACAATATTGCATTTCTCCATGAAAAGTAATGCATTACATTTTGTCACCTAAGCTGGGCTTGCTTATAAATTTTTAATAACAAAAACCCCAAGAGTTATATTTTTGGTAACTGTAAAGGCCCTTTCATACCAAAAGTGAAAAGGAAGTTGTTGTTTTTTTGCTCTTCCTCTGCGGCTCACTACCATTTTCTCTCAACACGGTGACAGGAGAGCTGTCAGTGAATGAATCAGAAAACAAAGTAAAGACAAAGTAGCCTACTGTAAAACTGTTGGTGTTGTTGTTGTTGTTTTAAATCGGCTACCTTTAACCATTAATTAAACCATAGATTTATGGTTTAGTTAACTATAATATCCCTAGAATGCAATGCAAGTCTTTAAATAAAAGTGTTTGCCAAATGCATAAATGTACATGTACAAACAGGCCTCATATTCTTTATGCAAAATATCATTTCTTACTCATTTGTTTCTTTTTATTTTGGTGTGAAATGTGACAACTTACTAGTACTCACGTCACGTCAGTGTTATTTTAGCATTGACATACTATTATTAGTTTTTGTTAATATTTTGAATTAGATTTGATATAAAATTTTCTGTTTTCACTTTTAGTTAACGTTTTATTAGCTTTGTTATTTTTATTAGGTTTAATATATCTAGTTTTGCGTTTATTACTTTTATTTTTAGTTTTTGTCATTTTAGTACTGTAAGTCAAATTAAATGAAAATGAGAAATATTGCCTTTGCAACTAGCTGAAATAAAATAAGTTAGTTTTATTTTAGTTAACATTTATTTTGTTTCAAGAAACACGTTTTTTTAAGGTTTTAGTTAACAATTATAACACTGAATCAGATTTGCCACAGTAGCACTTGTATTGTTTCCTCCCTTTGATTTGAATGCTTGTGCAGTTCTTATTCATCAGTTTTAAATGGATGCATGATGCATCTACCAAATAAATAAATGTAAGCACAAAGGTTTTTGACACCAAATAAATGATCTTCATATTGTAAATAAAGAGTACGTTATTCTAACAAGCTCTTTTTGTTTTCTTCTCTGCAGGATTTGGGATGACCACCCCTGTGACAGTAGCTGGAAAGATTTTCTTGATCTTCTACGGTCTTTTGGGTTGTGCGGCCACCATCCTGTTCTTCAACCTCTTTCTGGAGCGCATCATTACCCTGCTGGCCGTGGTGATGAAGGCGGTGCGTCTGCGGCGTCTGCGGACCAGCGGCCTCCTCCCGCCGGGGATCTGCCAGGACTTCGCGGCGAGTACGTTGCCCGGTTGGAAACCCTCGGTGTACCACGTGATGCTCATTCTAGGTTTATCGGCCATCGTGATCTCCTGCTGCGCGTCGGCCATGTACACTCCGGTCGAAGGCTGGGTGTATCTGGACTCGCTGTATTTTTGCTTCGTCACCTTCAGCACCATTGGTTTCGGAGATTTGGTGAGCAGCCAAAACGCTGCGTACGGCTACCAAGGACTTTACCGGTTGGCCAACTTCATCTTCATCTTGACTGGAGTATGTTGCATCTACTCGCTCTTCAACGTCATCTCCATCGTCATCAAGCAGGTCCTCAATTGGATGTTGGGGAAAATGAGCTGCTTGTGCTGCCAGCGCTGCAGCAAAGCCAATGCTTTCTTGGGACGCCGCAACGCCATCAGGCCCGGCTCGCGCCTCAGACGCGGACGCTTTGGCCGGACGCCGGACTCGGACGGGCCTTGCGATAGCGACACTGAAGGACGCAGACTCTCGGGCGAGATGATCTCCATGCGGGACTTGACAGGATCCAATAAAATCTCGCTGGCCATCATGCAGAAACAGCTGTCGGAGTCGGCAAACGGATATCCCAGAACGGTGTGCGGAAGCTCACGGCAGAACGGCTTTTCAGGCGGCGTCGGTGCTTTGGGCATCATGAACAACCGATTAGCAGAAACCAGTGACTCTAGGTAGAGGTAACCTTTGTAAGCATCTCAGAAATGATGGTTTTTAGCAGTAACACCTCTCCAACTCTCTCTGGACGTCGAGCGGTTTGGGTTTGCGATTTCAATTTTTGAGCTTGTGTAGAACAGCATGGCATGCATGAACCGTGTAGGATATCCTGTAGGATTTTTGGATCGTGACTTGCTGCGGCGTATGCTACGAACACGTGCTAGGAAGTAACGGTGCACTCAAATCATGTCGGAAAGATCGTATTTATGAGCTGAACGCACATGAGCGTCAGAAAGTCACAATTACGAGTGGGAAATGAGAAAAGTCCCGAGTTGGGATCCAATCGTGTCGAGTCAGAGTCTCTGTATTAATGGTAAATTGCCTCAAATTAATTAAATTAGATTTTTTTAGTCCAAGTTGCATGCATAAAATACCATAGTACTGTGCAATTACGTTAAATATATAATCGATCAATTTATAACACTAAAATTTAATAAAAGCATAAAAAGCAAAAACACACCAGATGCACTTTTAGTCATCATTTTTATAGTCAGAAATCATTGATGTTTTACTTGAAGCATTTATGTATAATGCATTATTTAAAATGTTTAAAATGTATTCAGATCTTTTCATGAAATGCATTATAATATTTGCAGATTCCTTTCCTTGACAACCAACCAGTTCCCACAAATTGGTTGTTTGTCATGTGTTTCAATGCATTATAATTTCTAAAGGTGTAACAATGAATGCTACAATTATTCATGAGATCATACAATGCATTATTAAAGTGCATTACAAAGCATTAAAATACTTTTATAAAGCATTATATATAAAGTCTTCAACCAAAATAACCTAAGTTATTTGAACGCGCCTGATGTCGTAATTATGACTTCCCATCTCGTAAATACGAACTTCCCAGGAGGATTTGAACGCACCTTAAGTGACTTTGCATATTCTAGTAATCAGCCACAACAAACCCTAATTACCCGAATCATATTCTCTAGAATTTGTAGACTTGACTACCAGTGGCTATTCATAGGAGCTGAGTAGAGCTTGTCAAATCTCAAATAAGTAAAAGTAGCATCCTGTTTACTTACAGCACACTTGATTTACAACTATGCATCATCTCCATGTCGCAAACATATTTGTTTTTACTTAGTCTTGAGCTGCATCCCAGTTTGCATACGTCTGCTGTGCACTAAAAGTATGTACTTCACTGCTCAATGGAAAGTCCATACTCAGTATTTGGACATACTACAATGTCTCAAAATGCACAGCCTCCCTTAATATGTACAGTTTGCGTCTTAACATCCAGCTGAATTCATTATCTGCATTATGATGTAACTTTTAGATTCATGCAATTAACAAAATGTTTCAATCTATCATTCTTTGGCACTTCTTTTCGGCAAAAATCAAAACTCTCCTCTTCCATAGTGCAATAGTACAAAAATAATACGTTTTAATAAGTTAATTAATAATATTTTTGTCTTTTTTGACCTGTTTTATGGTTAAAACATCTAAAAATCTTTAAAACAGCATAAATTTACTTAACAACACTGCATAACATATCAGAACTCACTGAACTGGCAGATTTTTCAGTAGTTTTAAATATAAGTAAGTTGGAAAAAAGCGGGGGGGGGGGGGTATATTAGTATAAACATGAATAAAGTCTTAATATCTCATGCAATGTTGCTTTCAAGTAAATTTATTATGTTTTAAGCATTATTGGAAAACAAAACTACTAATTAAGTATTAAGGGTTTTTTAATGGCTTATGAGTCGTTTTCAACACCACTTTTGATCTAGAACACTATTGAGCTAGTATGCAGCACTAATTAAAGACAAATGTAGAACAAAGCTTATTTCTCTGCAAATGAATACTTTACAGTATGCAGATTAGAGGGTTGGGAGGTTGTGAGTTTGTACAGTATAAGCGAGTGCGTTTACTGTACCCCTTCAAATCTGTGTTGCTGTCAGTAGGGATCTCATGGCAAAGAAATGCCACTGTTTGAAAAATTCAGCTGAGGGTTTTACAGCCTCATAGTAATATGATGAGATGCACCAATGAGCTGAGCAGAGCAACTTCAAAGCCAAACTCTGTTGTTCCCCAAAGAGGAGAGAGGAGGAGCTGAAGAGATGGAGTGAGACAGAGTGAAGGAGAATAAAGTGAAGAAGCCCTGAGAGAGAGAATATGAGCCATCTATCAGCACAGAACTAGACTTCCAGCGGGGCAGGTGTTCATCTGCCAGACCTCTGCACACCGAACATTAGTGCCCTCAGCCCCTCCTCTATCATCTTATTAACACGGTCTACATAAAATCCTCTCAAATGGTGTTTGCTACACCTGCCCTTGCTTAGTAGGATGCATAATATCAACAGAGGAAGCTCTGTTCAAATAGAATAGCCTTAGTTGTTGAATAACCATTTAGAAAGAAGTTTAGGGAATTATGCATGCTGTATTCAGTGTTTCTGCAGGTATTAAAAAGTCCCCTGAAATCCACAAATGAAGGCCTTTAATCAGAGCAGAAAGTCTTAAATTCATAAACAGCATGACATTAGCATGCATTGCAAAAAATGAATATCTTGGAAAGATACTCTGAATCGATATGAATGTAAATAGAGTTACATTTACTTGAAAAACTGAACAAAATTGAGTTTATGCTTAAAACATGAACAAATGTATGAAAACTTATTTTCTCTTGGAATTAAGTTGATTTTTCTGAGCCCATTGGCAGAGGTTTGTTCTTGTTTTAATCATGAACTCACTTCATTTTGATTAATTTCTCATAAAACATTAAGAAAATCACTTTTTTCTGCAGTGTGATCAGGAGGTAAAGTACAAATTATTACAAAAAGTACATTTAGAGAACATGATGTATTGCATTCCCTTTTATTTATTTCTTAAATTTTCTTTACGTGGTCTTAAAAAGGTCTTAAAAATATATTAAATTTAAAACCTGCAGAAAGCCTGTTTATTGTTTGGCACAATGAATGTGTTTACATGCACAATCCTACACTGATGTGCTTAACAAACAGACAACCTTGAGATTTGTAAGATTGGCATGAAATTTACATGAGATTTTGAAATGGATTGGCATCAAAATATAAACAAGACTTGCGCAAATTGAGGAAAGTAAAACAAAACTGTTTACAACTAAAGTAAAATGAGAGTAAACTGTAAAAATCAGTTTGCAGAATGTGCCGTTTAAAACATTAGATCATGCATGTAAATGCACTCATTAACATGCTTAGATTTTTCCCTATTATTTTGAATTTGCTTTGCATTTGCAACAGCATAATCAACATTCTGCCAGCTTATTGAGTGTGTACATCACTGAAACCTAATCATTTCAAAATCTCATGTAAACAAGACTTTCTGGTGTTGGTGGTTTTTTTTTTTAATATCAGTTTTTTTTTTAAATATCGCTACTTAGTTGTGCATGTAAACAAACTCATAAGGACGCTCATTTGCAACCATAATGTGCATTTTTGAGTTGTTCTGCGCTCCCATTGGTAAACGCCACAATGCATCACTGCTTATTTGCATCAAGTTGAACTCTAATGCACTTTTTGCGTTACAAACAAACTGGCTCATGTTGCCTCAATTCACCAGCCCTCATTGAAAATGAATGACTTCTAGTTGCTTTCTTGCTGCAAAACCCTGCCAATGCAAACTCCCTTTTCCCCAAATGATAAATCAAACTGCTTTAATAAAACAAGGAATATTGGTTGAAGAATTGCAATAGATGCTAAATGAGCTGTCACGCAACATTTGTGTATGTAGCAGACAGAAACAGATGCTAGTGTGCTGAAAACCTTTAAATCCTGACATGGTAAGAGTAGAAGAGTGAGAAAGACAGGAGAAGAGAGGGAATCCAGTCCCTCGGGTGTGATAAGGCATCAGCACAGATGTAGTTTCCATTAGCTAGCTCTCTGCTGGTGATCTATACTATCTCTGCTCAGCTCTCTTCTGCTCCAGAGAACAACAGCTCGCGTCTGCATTCACAACACAAACACAGCACAAAAACACACACACATACACACTCTCTCCCTCCCTTAGCACAGCACAGTTCACACTCTCTACCTACTCTTATAGCGAATATGCCTGTGTGTAACTCACTGTAAATAGTCAAGCGGAACAATTTCTGATTCTTTTTGCATATTGCAAAGGGAAACTGTGAGGAATGACTGAAGATCGCGGCTCTTGCTTATAATATACAACCTCAGGTAGTTCAATCTTCTGATGTAGTTTTTTTGCATGCTACTATGGTAAAGCCATACGAGAGGCACTTGTATCTCTTATAGGTCTATTTTTATATATGAATATATTAATGTATTATCTGGCAGTGATGGTGAACTTGGAAAGAACAAATGACTTGATTAAATGTGCTTGAACTGTAATGAAAACTAGGGGTTGGCAGTATGAACAAAATACAACTTATTACAAATTAGTTGAGGTATGATATTCAACTCAAAGATGTTTATATATTAAATTACCATGAGAATTAGAAGCTTTTGATCATCTGATTGTGTTCTCTGATATAAAATCCGGCTTAAACTGGTGACTGGTTTCTGGCTCATCTAACTTGGTCATTAGCTGGTCCAAGACCATCCTGGATCAACGATAAACCAGTTACCAGCTGGTCATGCTAGTTTGGTCAAACTGGTTTTTTGAACATGTTATGTACCTTACAGTGCTATTTTAATATTAATTATATACTAGAGTAGTTTTTATTAAAATTACATTTTTATTTTTTTATTTAGCATTTTATGTGCTTTTCACATTTTTTTAGCTTTTGTTTTTTTAAATATTAAAAATTAGTAAAAAATTTTGCTCATTTTTAGTTTTTATTTACAGGTTGTTATTTTAGTGCTTGAGCTTTTAATATGTGTTTACATTTTTAAAAGTTTTTAATCTAATATTTAGATTTTATTTCAGCTTAGTTTCACATTTTTAATAGTTTGTTTTAATTAACGATAACAGCCCTGATACAGCCATACTGCCGACCCCTAATGAAGCCCATAAAACTTGTAGAAAACCACTAGTTAAATCATGAACATATCATTGCGCATGAGTGATGCACATGAAGAGAGAGTTTGAGATGTAAAGCAGAGCCGTGCTAACAATGCAATGGACATGCAACTCGAAAACGAAATCTCCCTATGAGCTTATGAAGGAGCGTGTTTCCACAAGCCTGAAGATGCATTGAAATATATCAAATAAGCGTATTTAAGACTAAGTTTGTTCTCTTAAAATGCATGCATGGATCAATATCAACTGCCTTATTTTGTCCCTCAACCATGTAACTATAATGTAGATCTGACTTACTCTGTACAGTAAATCTTTTGCATTTTGCAAAATGTATCTCCATTGATTGCAATGGATCTAACTGAACTGAAGTCCTCCATTTTCTCCAGGACTTGGGAGATCTGGGAATTTCACGTTGTATTTATTTATCTATCTGTCTTTTTTCGTAGCCCCTGAAATGGACTCAGTTAACTCATCCGTCATGTTTCACCTTTGTGTTTTTAACAGCAATATAAAGCCAAACAAGTCCAAGTATCTTTAGTGTGTGAGGAGGAAACCAGGTTTAGATTACGGCTAATTTTTTGGCAAATTCATGAAAAAGACATGATTCACTTTAGAGAATGGTGTCTATAAAGGTTACTCTAAAGGTGGAACAAGTATTAGAAATTTCTATCACTTGTTTTGTGTTTTTGTCATTAGAGTGAAAAGCTCATGTTTTAAAAGCAGTACAAAGGTTGAAATAAAAAGAGACATAAAGGGTTTGTAGGTCTGTTTGTACTGAATTGTTGTATGGGAGACCAGGGACAATTATAACTATTTCACAATAGAGGTAAAATGATAGTTATTCAGCCCTTTTTTGCAGAGTTTTTTTCTTTGCGATCTTTAGGTTAACTGAAAGACTGAATATTTAACATTTAATGTGCATGATATAATCTAGTTGATGGCTATTTTTATTACATTATCAAAATCATTGCAGATAATTGTAATGATGGCTCTTTTACATTATTTTTGACAGCTACTGTAAAGATATTAGTTACAGAAAATTGCTTAGAATTCTGTAATGTTTTAAACAATATGCTGACAGAAACATATTATCCTCCTTATGTTCAGTCTTTCTCAATGTATTTATTTCATGCCACTCTTACTATTAAAGCATATGAATGTTTCTTATACCAGAAGATGGCAGGTACAATAGTTGTTGTGCGTGAGTTATGAAGGAAAAGGCACAAAATTTACAATTATTCCTGGTCTCCCCTCTAGAAACACAGAGATTGCATGTTCAGACAGTATTTTGCATTGTTCAATGAAAAGATGTGCTTGACGTGCATATCAGATCTTATAATTGTGATGAGTGTGACTCAGACTGTTTAACTGTTGACATGAATTTTCATCATCATTATATTTTAAGAAAGATTCCTTATCAGTATGCAAGAAGAGCAGAACAGAATAGGTGTTCGCCTACTCAATCTATCTCTCATGCTCTCTTTATTTCTCTCTGCTTTTGCAGAAACATGCATGCAAGGTAACCGTCAGATTATGTTCATGTAATTCAATTTTTTTTTTTTATATATATATAACATGGCATTTCTGATTGAAACATGAAACATAATCTTGATTTTATCTATTGGGAATTTGTTGGGTGGTGAAAAATGTCTTTGTATGACAGGTAGGAAAATAAGACAATACACATTATGATATTTTATGAACGATCATGAAGTCAAACATATTTTCCACAGGACTAACATTAATTAATGAATTGTTCACAGCAGGGGTATTATGGTTAACTAAAACTAAAATTAAATAAAAAATGGATTTTTAATTTCAATTAACAGCTAAAATAAAAATCGCTTAAATAATTACAACTTATATGGGCAAAACACAGCAAAATTACTAAAATTTTAAATAAATTGAAAAATTAAAACAATTGAAAAAAAACAAATATTATGAACTTTATAAAATATTACAAAACTATTAAAATATGTCACTACTAAAATAACACTGATTGAGGAAAATGTGTTAATAGGAAATAGTGTAAATATTTACTGTTATAAAAAAGTTTACTAATAAAAATGACAACAAATACAGTTATTGAAAAATATAAATATTTGAAAAAAATTATATTCACATATTTTTGTATTTATGTTTTCATGTAAATCAAATTACAGTAGCAGTTCAAGAAGTGGTTGAGGCAATTCTTTCTTTCTTTCTTTCTTTTTTTCTTTCTTTCTTTCTTTCTTTCTTTCTTTCTTTCTTTCTTTCTTTCTTTCTTTCACCCTGCAGGATGACCCCTCATTAGGACACTACTTTAGTCATCTGTGTGGTGTGAAGAGCTGGTCAGTAATCTAGACCTGGTTACCTGGTTATCAGTCCTCATAAGTCTTCATGTCAGACTTATGCCCGTCCCATGTTGCCTGCATCGTGGCGTACCATTGATTTACTGTATGCAAATTACTTCTGGTTGCAAGTTGCACATTTATAACGATGATTGTACTTTTATATTTATTTTAAAAAGATGATATCTAATGAGTCACGCATATAAGAAATTAAAATTTATTCTAAGAATCTCTCTCTTTTTTCCTTTCATACCCTGGCGAATAATTGCACATATTGCCATCTGTTGTTTGTATTGCTGAAGTTAATCCGTGACATTTTTTCAGCTTTTCAGCAACAAAATTGTGCAAGACAACATAACAGCTGAGCTGCCTACCTAGACAGCATTTTATATGAATAGTTCACCTATAGGTGACCATACAGTAAGTCATGTTTTTCCCAGCTAAGATTTCTAAATTGCCAAAAATGTCAGGGTTTTGGCATTGTCTTCATACGTGATGAAGGTAATGACTGAAAAGTACTTTTACCAATAGCATAGGCATTGTATATAATCCGCCAATCGAGGCTTGCGAGAAGGCGGGACCTACACTGTAAAAAAAAAAAAAAAAGTTGAGCCAATTTAAAATTTTAAGGCAACCAGCTTCAGCAGATTTTTGAGTTTTCTCAACTTGTTGTTTTAAGTTTATACAACAAAAAAGTTGAGAATCTCCTACAAAAATTAGTTGAGAGAACTCAAAAATCTGCTGAAGCTGGTTGCCTTAAAATTTTAAGTTGGCTCAACTTTCTTTTTTTTTTTTTTTTTTTTTACAGTGTACAGATAAGGAGCAATTTAGAAATCCTGGACGGGACATGCTTGGGGAAAATAGTATGCATGGTAAACCTAAGTTCTCCAGATATGAAAATACTGTTATGTTATTTTTGCTGATGAACTTGTAATTGTACACATATTTGTACCAAAAATTTTTGGGATGCATGTGTGCCGAAATACAGAATTTTGTTTTTTTTTTAACCGGTACGTGCAGAGCTTAATTAAAAACTCCTAATTTTATATAATTTTTTATATTATTAATTTATATCTTCATTGTAACCAATCGATGTCCATTCTTAAATTCCAAGATCAATGTTTTAGTCTACGCTGTTTCAGTTGAAGTGTGAACAGACTTCACTAAACATTATTTGTAGCACACTTCCTGGATAATAATAACAATAAGCTTGAAATGAGAACCAAAAACTCATCTTTGAAATACTGTATATTTTATAAGGAAATTCAAATAATAAATGCTGTTTTTTGACGCTCTTTGATGTGGTGTGACAGATCACTTAAGCGTCTCAGTTAAAGTGGCAGCGCAGATCAAATGAATGCAATCATCCCTTAGTTATGACACGATAGTGTATCATAGTATATTATAATCGCTCAATCAGTGTTTCAGCCGCAGAAAGGTGTAAATAAAACAGATCCTAAACAATATGGTAGCATAATATTTACCTCAGGCTAGTCATTCAGTGTGCACAACTTGTTAGTTCGCAAGAGAAATGAACTCTATAGAGGAGCATTTTGATAAATATATGCACTATTAGCCCATAAATTCATCGAAAATTCATCTATCTATCTATCTATCTATCTATCTATCTATCTATCTATCTGTCTTTTAAACTACTTAAACTTTTAACTACTTAAAACTTAAAAACTTCTGACTTAAAGTAAATAAATCTACTTCAAACTTTCTGGTCAGGCTTCCTCAAGCCAACAGTTATATCTAAAAATAAATAGCAATTGAATGTGCTTTGTAACCTATAATATTTTAGTAATAGGACTATCTATAGTTTACAGCATTAGCTGAAAATTTGAATTATAATTCAATTTATTTAAAGACAGAGCCATGATTTGTTCAGTACTGTTTAATAAAAAAATAAGAAGCAATTTTATGTTTGTTTGTTTTTCCCCACTGTACAGAAAAATGCACCGAACTGTCATTTTTGAGCACTGTTACGCCCCATGTTCAACTAAGTTTTGTAAACTGAGCTCATGTGACCTGTTCAGCAGTTCTCATGGAGAAAAACTGCAACTGTACACTTTTCCCAAGGTCTGTGTCTCGTAACAGTCTAGTGTGCGATGGCGTGTCAGAACGCATTTGTGTGTTTTGTGTGTGTTCACTAGCGTATGTCTGCTCGACTGCATCTTCCCGGTGATGCTCATTCAAATTGAAGCAGTGTTTTCACTCCAACCTCCCGTCACCACTGAACAAATTGTTTTTCTACACTAGCTGAGGCCGTGATCCTCGCGCACGGGAACAAGCTGTGAAGCAGAACCGCACTGACTAGCCCTGAGCGAATTACAATCAGTCCTACACAACCGGAATAATCACGGCCTGCTATTCAATAGGTCTTTTGTGGGCTTGCATTAAACAGAGATGCATACCATAATAACAGCTGCTTACATCAGGCTAACACTCATCATCACTGTAATGCAATGCAAATCTCTGTGTTGTCACAGAACTGTAATTAGAACAAAACCAGCAAGAAAAGTGCATGGTTGAATGGAATAATTGGCAGGCACCTAGTACGGCTGATTATTGCACACTCAACAAGCATGAATGAACATTTACTTCCAAAGATGTCAGAAATAGTACAGTGCCAAATGATCAGAAAATGAAAACACTTTGCTGCATTATGGGCTCATATCATTTATGTGATTATTTCCCCTAGAGGAGACTTATGATGTTAGTCACGATGTCTTGCACAGAAATAGTCGTAATTTATTTTTATGACCATTTTCCAGCCTTTCTCTGAGCCTCAGAATAAATGGGTCATAACCATTTTAAATTGTTGAAATGGGTCAATTATAATTGGCATCCTTCAATAAAAGCTTGTTTTGCAATAGCACCTGTGACAGAATCACAACACAATGTTTTTATTAGTATATTTACATAAATTTTGTGTGCGTGTATATATATATATATATACATACAGTACTGTGCAAAAGTCTTAGGCCACAAGTATTTTCACCAACAAAAAATGGTTTGAAATCTTCTGTAGTGTGTCAGTAGGAAATAACAGTTTACATTTCCAAACATTATTTTTGGAACGGTTCTTACAGTTCTTTTATATATATATATATATATATATATACACACTATACCAGATAGATACAGGCGTTTTCATGATGTGGCCCGTTTAAAGCAATAGTTTGGCTTCAGAAGACTTGGAATATAGCACGTGAACTACTTTTATAACACTTATATGGCTATTTTTAAGGTGTGCAGTGTTTGCTCTCTGTTTTCATTGTATGGTGAAGATCAGCATGAACATTTCCTTTTGTGCTCCACAGAAGAAAATAAGTCACAGCTTAAAGGTGGGTAAAACTTTCATTTTGGTTAAACTTTGAGCTGAGGGATTTAATAGAGATGTCCATCCAAAGAGAGTTTATTAGCTGCAGTTGGTGCAAATCTCAGCTGTATTACTGCATTACAGCCTGCTGACAATCACTGACTATAGAAAACGTGCATTTTGAGACACACACAAACACTCTGCTGGGTATTAACCGTCAGAAACTCACTGTCTGCCTTCACAGGAGGACTGAACTGTTTTTGTATCATGTTGATTGGCTGCTGTCTTTTCTATTAATCCAGTGCTGGTTTAGCGCTGGACTTATTATCGACTGTTGAAGCGGGTCAACCAATTGTTATTAAATAAGCATTCAAAATGCATCATATACACTATGCAGCACTGCATGATTTAGACGTGGAACATTAAACTGTCATTTATCTTTGTTCTTAGATAGACGACGAGCATAGTCATGGTTTGATGCTTCCTCCTCATTCAGGTGAGAACGTGGCTTCATAACCAATACACTGGCTGGGGAAACACAATGGTGTTTTTAGCTCTATTATCATGTGAAAGTGGCAGAACTCATACGAGTGCCGGAGCAAAATGAGGTTTCATTAGGCAGATGCTTTGTGCTTCGGGGAAGAAAGAATAACAAGCATTTACTGACCAATTTAAGACTTTGAAATGGCAAAAACTGCCTCCATAGACATTGCAAATATATTTGTACATCAACCCAGACCAGAACAATGAGGCTGAAAAATATATTTCCAAGATAATTGGTGTTTGTTAAGGCCAATTTGTCTATTACTATTACTCACTTACAGTTAGTCATTTGAGCAAACCACTAAAACTCATGAAAAGTCCTTACCATTAGTGTCCACAGCATTTTACAGAAAACTTTATTCCATTAAAAATACTTCACGTGATTATTTACTTATTTATTTTTATTTTACGAGTCTGTACGTTTTTATGTGTTTGTATAGCTAGTCATATAAATGATTAAATAATTTAAAATATAAAATTAATTATTATTTAATGTTAATAATGAAATGTTTATTTATTTTAAGACTGTGCATTTTTACATGTTTGTATAGCAAGTTATATAAATGATTAAATAATTATTATTTAATATTATTAAGTAGTTTATTTATGTTTACTTAAAATCTTACTTAAATCGGTATTCAGACCCTTTTTATCAGAGCAGATCACCGCATTTCTATTTATATATATATATATATATATATATATATATATATTTGTTTTTGTTTGTTTTTTTATTATTAAAGCGGAATCTTTTTGTTTGTGCCTGTGAATTTTGATTCCCCCGTCATACCACTCATTTATCTCAAAATGTAATTTTGTATGAAATAATGAAGTGACTTGAGTCTTCAGAGTTCAGAAGTCGGTAAGTTCTACTCACATGTAACATGTTTTGCAAATTTTTGGTGCTTGACAAATTTTTTTAGGTGTCTCATTAAATTCACATGAAATTTAATATTTCAGCTGCTATTTTTTTGTCAGATTTTTGGCTCTTGCATGCTAATTATAGCAGATTATAATTTTGTTAACAGCAAGAATAGCAGGTATTTTGGCTTGAAATGTTCCACGTGTCTTAAATTCTGAATATCCCAGCACATTTAATTATTTAGCTTGAGATAGCTTAATACAAATTATTAGGCAAGGCAAGGCAAGTTTATTTATCTAGCACATTTCATACACAATGGTAATTCAAAGTGCTTTACATAAAAGAAAGTAAAATAATCATAAAAAAAAATCACAACAATAAAACCAGAAATTTAAAAACATTTAAAATGATTTAAAAATTTTAATGAATTTAAAACAGTTAGAAATAAAAATGATTATACATAAAATACAGTGCAGTCAGTTGGGACGTAGCACAGTGCTAATTCAACAAATGCACAGCTAAACAGATGAGTTTTGAGTCTAGATTTAAATGTGGCTAATGTTTTAGCACATCTGATCTCTTCTGGAAGCGGGTTCCAGCTGCGGGCGGCATAATAGCTGAAAGCAGACTCCCCTTGTTTTGTGTGAACCCTTGGTATTTCTAACTGACTCGATCCTAATGATCTGAGTGGTCTGTTAGGTTTATATTCAGTGAGCATATCAGCAATGTATTTAGGTCCTAGGCCATTGAGTGATTTATAAACGAGTAAAAGTGCTTTAAAATCAATCCTAAATATAACTGGAAGCCAGTGTAAGGACCTGAGGACTGTATGCTGATTTAGTTACTGCTTTGACATGACTACTGAAACTAAGGTCTGTCTCCAGAATCACCCCAAGATTTTTGACTTGATTTTTAGTTGTTTGACCCCTAGAGTCAAGGTATGCATTCACCTTGAGAACTTCATCTTTGTTTATGCAATGACTTCTGTTTTCTCCTTGTTTAAGTGAAGAAAGTTCTGGCACATCCAACTGTTAATTTCATCAATGCATTGGCAGAGGGAGTCAAATTAAGCAAATTAAGACACTCTTTTGAAATCTTACACAAATTTACTTGGATATTTCTCCAAAATAGAAAAGGCAGGAGTTCCATAAAATGGCTATATAGTGCTCATTGAGGATAAGTTTTGTTAAAACTATCTGTTTGCTGTATCGATTCTGACTTAGTGGCTAATTAGTTCCTGACTGGCACACGCTCAGGAGAGGAGAAGTGAAAGAGGTCTAAAAATGGAGAAACTTCAGAGTGGTCCACATTACATGTTTCCTTTGCAAACGCTGCACACGTCGCAGCACAGACCCATCAGCTCGTTCTCATCAGGTATTCCACGTGTCAGCTGCTTTACATATCAAATAAAACCTCCACACGTGAAGTGAGTTGATGTATTCGACAGGCTGAGACCCGACAGATAATGTCTGTCCCCTACCAACACCCACAAAAGAGCTAATGGGAAAGCCAATTCAGGGACGGGGCAAAAGAGCGCTGCTAAATACTCTGATTGATGAAGCCGTTTCCTCAACAGCTGTTTGCCAAATTACCACAGAACTGGAGGAAGCAGAGAAGGGCAAGAGGCACCTGATCGCTGATTATTGCTGATGAAGCAAGAGAAGATGGAAAATGGAAACCAGGTTCAAGGGTTTGACTCAAAAATTCGACTCAAATATCCCATAAAGCCACAATGCACTTTCTTTTCTTATGTTTGTGCATTTCTTATTGAAATAAGAAGTATTGGCATGACATATAAAAACATTTTTTACTTGTTACGTTGATTTTTTATTTTGATTTTTTACCTTTCCTTTAATATGATGTATTTATTTAAATGTTTGAATTTATATTTTTATTTGACAAAATATTTGACTTTTTATTTATTTACTTATTTACATTTATTTTTTCCTTCCTTTAATTTGTGACCTTTCCTTTATTTATTTATTTATTTGACTAAATATGTATGACTTTTAATTAATTAATTTAAATTTGAATACATTTTTTTCCTTTCCTTTTGAATTAGCCTGTTTAATTTTATTTACTTATTTATATTTAATTTTATATTTAATTATTTAAATTGAATACATTTTATTTTCCCTTTTATTTATTTACTTACAGTAGTCTTTAGCACAAACAATGTAATTGACTCTTCTCTGGATCATTGTTTCATAACCCAGAATTTAAAAGGCATTATTTTATGGTTAAGCACAGTGTGAAAAGCTTAATCAACCATTGCACTACATCAGAAATGATCCTGTCGGTGAGATTCAAGGCAAAAGTATAGTCAGATTATGCTATGTCAGCATTTCTGTTTCGATGGAAGCGTAGCATCCCATGCTAAACTGAAAAGTCTGCAATGAATGCTATCGTGCAATGCACAAACAGGCATATTCTGAGGATAAATTAGTGTGGCTTGTGGAAATGACTTTAATGAAATGTCATGAATGCAAACTCATGATATCAAAGTAATTGCATATTCAGCATACTTTACTCCACCTATTTTGTGGATTTAACATCTTTGTCATTTAATGTATATTTGGCATTTGTTACCTTTCACAGCGGAACCTGCCATGATAATGAAACCTCAGCACATAATGGAACACTGAAAGAGCCAATCTGTATGGTAATTCCTTCCACACACACACACACACACACACACACTCGTCTTCATGCTTTCCTCGTCCCTTCGGACAGCCGGTTTCTCCGCTCACGTGTAAAATCTGTTGAGTGGAGTTAATAGTCGCTATCAGACAGCTGCGCTTCTTTAATTCCCTGAGAAGCGGCTGCATTACAGGCTGCTATTGAACACTTGTGCATTAACATGCTTTCAGTAAGTGAAATCGGCTGTAAAGTCATTTTGAATGACGATGGGTTATTATAGTTTTACATTTTCTGATGTGTTTTTAATTTAGTACTTTTTTCACATTACATTTGGGTTTAGTTTTAGTTACTTTCAGCAATGGTTTTGATGTTTACATTTGTTTTATATACTCATTTATATATTAACGGATTTGGAGAAATGCAGCATTCCATCACTTGCTCAGCAATGGATGCTCTGCAGTGAATGGGTGCCGTCAGAATGAGAGTCCAAACAGCTGATAAAAACATCACAATAATCCACAAGTAATCCACACCACTCCAGTCCATCGATTAATGTCTTGTGAAGTGAAAATCTGCGTGTTTGTAAGAAACAAATCCATCATTAACCTCAAACTGTTGCTTCTGGCTAAAATACCAGTCTCTCTATTGAAAAAGTCGTTTAATCTGAATCAGGAGAGAAATCTGCTTAGATCAAGCACTGTCTACAAGCTAGATCAGTGCTAAACTAAAATATGTGGGTGGATTTTTATGTGAGAGACAACAGGAGATGGACTTTATCACTGGAGGAAGCATTATTATGAATTATGGACTCATATTTTGACCAGAACCGATAGTTTAAAGATAAAGCCTTAATGGTGGATTGGTTTCTTACAAACACACAACTTTTGGCTTCACAAGACAATAATTGTTGGACTGGAGTGGTGTGGTGTGGATTACTTGTGGGTTATTGTGATGTTTTTATCAGCTGTTTGGACTCTCATTCTGACGGCACCCATTCACTGCAGAGCATCCATTGGTGAGCAAGTGATGCAGTTCTACATTTCTCCAAATCTGATGAAGAAACAAACTCATCTACATCTTGGATGGCCTGAGAATGAGTACATTTTCAGCAAATTTTCATTTTGGGATGAACTATTCCTGTTCTTTATTGTAAACATGTTTTCTGTTTATTATTACAAACTAAAGGACACGTTGAAATAATAATTTTTTTTTTTTGGTAATGAACATTTCTTCAAATATAATTAATTTTTTCAGCATGTTGGATTTTTCCATTCTTCAGAACCTCAAAGGTTCAACCTTTGACAAATCGACTGACATGAGTTTCTGTCACTTAAATTCTACATTCCTCATCTCTGTATTTTTCCCCCTGAAGAGAGCACAACATGCCTCACCAGAAAGATTTGCATTTCTTTGATGGATGGCCTGTGTTTCAGCAAAGCGATGTTCTTCTGTGCACACCAGCCTCGGGCGCAGCACATTAGGACGGAGCGCGAGTTGATGAACCGTGTATGAATATGCATGCGCAGTCAGGATGCCACAGCAGCTGCGCATAAACAACATTTGCCAGGTGCTGAAGATAGCCTTGATATCCTGCACCGTGAGGTGAGGTGGATTCATGTATATGTACGGTGAGAGATAAGAGAAGGACAGTGAGCAACATGTTGTTTTGATGCTGGAATTGGTTTTTCATTGACTATGAATTTGTTTGCGTGATAAATTCATACAGCAGCTCTTTATTATTACAAAACCACAGGCCTTATGCAGCTAAACCAGCAAACAGTTTCAGGGTTGTACTCAGAAAACAAAGCCATTAATGATCAAGCACCACATAATTTCAACCCCATAACAACAGATTTGAAATTCATAAAGGTTTTTTTGTTTAGCCTAATTTAAATAGATAATTGAGACAGTTCTGGTTGCATTAATAATATTAATATTAACATTAACATTAATAACAATGGCATTTCTCTTTCAAAAGATGCATGTTGAAAGGGGAACCACACTAGAAAATGTACAATAATATTCCTGTTCTTTGCCAATCACAATTTTTTCTGTTAAAAATGATTTGTGTTAAATGATTCATTTTTGATAAATCAAACTATTAAACAAAATGTTGGGAAACAACATTGGAGCCCGTTGAGTTCCATTGCATGGATAAAAACCAAACAAAACACTGAGACATTTAAATAATGACAGAATATTCATTTTTGGGTGTATTGTCACTTTAAATAATGTCGCTATGTCCACTATCCTGATAATAACAGAGGTAAGTCACGAGGACTCACACAGGCCTGAATTTGGAGCGTTTCAGAGGATGACCCGTCCAATTACTCAGTCTAACTGTTGGTCCTGGTCAGTGGGAAAAATCGCCTGATCTGATTGCTGATGAGTTATTCTGGGTCAGTGCCTGGAGAGATAGCAGGATGAGATGTGTGTAATGATGGTGTATGATTTTGGGGTCTGTCGGCTGATTGGCATCCCGCTGTCAGCACACATGACAGGCTGTGCTTCCCGTTCACGTGTGCCCTTAACACCAGCCATACGCTTATTTCTGCAGAATAATGACTGCTAGCAAGAAAGTTTACAGACTTACCATCTGTCAGTTTTGAAGGAGTTTGTCTTTGCTGTTACACTGAGTTGTGTTTATATCATGCATGAGTATATATATGGGATATTTTGGTCTTTCTGGGTCCATTTCAGTGTGACTAATTGATTTGATTATAATGGTGAAAACATTTGCAAACATCTGTCCTCACCAAAACATGTTTCTGGCGCGAGTCCATTAGACAGGAGCTTTGTTGATCCCAGATGGAACGTTTAGTGCAAAACAGCAGGATCAAATGAGTGAACACATGTGCTGCTGCACAAAGTCATACTGCACAGCGCTGTTCATTAATGTACAGCAGAAAACATGTTAAAATGCATCAGAAATATGGCAAACATAGCAGTGTAATCTAGATAAACTTGTCAAGATGAGCTTTGATGTTGGCTTTAGAAAGCCTAGCTTAAAAGGTCAAAATCTGAAGACAGAGATTTGATGCAGTTGCTAGGAAGTTCTGGTAGTTGCTAGGGTGTTGCTATGCAGCTGCTTAGGTGTTCTGTGTGGTTGCTAGGTTGTTGCTATGCTGTTGTTTAAGTGTTACTAGGGAGTCCTGGGAATGTTGTTTGTTATGTTTTGTAGTAACTTGTAGTGAAGCTGACTACTTCAATTGCTTTTCTGGTGTGTTGCTACCAGAGGTGGGTAGAGTACCCAAAAACTGTACTCAAGTAAAAGTAAAAGTACTTGTAGAAATATTTACTCAAGTAAAAGTAAAAGTAATAGT
>JAFVLL020041821.1:0-77377 GCA_021397915.2 Tor tambroides | reverse complement strand
TAAGATCAATAAAGACCTTTTCATACCATCACAAACAACTGAGAGATCCTTTGGAGAGACTCCAGTGGAACCAGATGAGGTGCCCTCTCCTGCACCAGAAACCTCATGTCGTCCTCCACGTGATGATTGTGATGATGGGGATGATGATTCCTGCCATCCACAAAAGTGGGATCTTCCAGAGCACACCCCTTGCCACCCTCTGCATGATGCTGTTGACCCAGAAATCTCCACTGCTCCACAGTCTCCACAATACCTTCCACTGTCCCCCACCACCTCTGGCAGAGGAAGCTGAAGTGGTGACACAGCCAGATTTCTCCTTTAAACTACTGATCACACTTTCTGTCAGAGAACGCCCAACTACCAGCCGCCAGAGGGCAAAGCCTCCTTCCTATGATTTGACTAGCGATGCCCATTTTTCTTTCATCCAAGAAAGAGTGGTAAAGAACAAGGGGAAAAAGGAAAAAACTACAAAGAAAACTAGACAGGTGAACCAGGATGCTTGTGCTATCTGCCAGAATTCATATGGTAACACACAGGACCCCAAGGCCACAGAGGACTGGCTTTCTTGTGCAGTCTGTTCACGTTGGTTCCATGAAAGCTGTGCAGAGAACAATGGCGTTATAGACGATGACGGTGTCTTGACATGCAAAGACTGCTTGTTTTCGGAGATGTAATGAGTTAACCTCTGTAGTTCTCAAGGTTTGTGCAGGCTGAAGGTTTTCAAAAAGACTGTTCTAATGGTATGTTTTTGTTGTTTAGTGAAATATAAAACATTAGTAAAACAGGAAACAAATGGTCTAAAAGGTTTTTAACTGCAGTTCATAGCACGTTCATGAATTCTGACTCAAGGTTGAATCTAGCCTAAAGCTTGTTCAAACCGTTTTTCTTTTTTTTTTATGAAGTTGCAAGATTTTTTATTTTGTCTTCAAAAAGGCCTAGGCTATGCCATTGTTGTTGTATGTGTTTGTTTTTAAGTAAAATGAACTAGAGAAGAGTCAAGAAATTCTGACTGTGTGTTAAACTCTTTTCTATCTACATAACAACATAGGCCTCTGATAATAGTTGCTTAATTTCTTTATAGTAAGTGCATCATCGCATCATGCTGTATTATTTGTCTGATGATGTTTAATTATCCATGTTTCAACCATCCATAACCAAGAGCATTTTACTATTTCACATGAATGAAGGTGATTTTCATAGACTTTTCAATGTCCCACATTAGGAACACAACTGTCCCACATTAGGAAGCTGCAGATTTTCTCAGACGACTTGCACTAAGAGCACTAATATGTCTATCATTTCTTTTATGAATGTGTTATCTGCATTTTCTCTTTTGATTTGATTAGGACACAACCTGGGGTTTTTAAAATGGTATTGGGTGTGGATTTAATGTTTTGGCTACACATCGCAATATAATTTTTCACAAAATCTGAAATGCAAAAAATGTCCCACTTTAGGGCAATTCACCCTACACCATGCTATATTTTCAATTTTTAAACAAAACCCAAACGTTTTTACGATATATTCTATGAAAATTTGAAATGACAACGTGACAATGACAGTGTTTTGATTGTTTCTTATTACCGGTGTTACCCTACCTGTTCACGCGAAGATCAGTTTACCATTTTTTAAAATATAAATACACTAGCCTATAGGTTTCCCGACCCGCTAAGATTAATCATGCAGTGCATTATTTGTAAGACAATAGTTAACACAGATTAACTAACTAACTAACTAATAAGATAACTAATAGATAGATAGATAGATAGATAGATAGATAGTAAAAGGCTTACATGTGTCTGAAAGGGTTTTCTTAACGCACTGATTGCATTGCGCCGCCAAAACTGCCCACGTTCCGTTGAAAGCTTTATTACTCTCCCTCAAATCCCTCTTTAGCAGAGAGAGAGACACTCAGCGCGAGCGAGATAGAGAGAGAAACAGAGGAAACCTGTGCTTTACACTCATTTGGACTCTGCTCATAGCGCGGATCGTTTCGGCGCAGGGAAAGAGCATCTGCCATTGGACATGCAGCAAATTCGTGAAAGAGTTGACCTATCAATTGAAGACACGCGCGCAGTCGTTTGAAATCAGCCAAGCTACAACATCACTCAGAATAAAAAGTACCCCAGTACTGAATTAGCACTGGAATGTGTATTTTCACATCACTCTACAGACGTGAGTTTTTGGAGGGTGTTTGAGGAAGACATGACCTCAGTTGAAGTGTTTCTTGTATTGGTTATAAACAATGCTAAACGATTGAGTCTGTGGGACTGAACAGTCCTGGCAACTCCAGAGCAACATCCAATAACGACGTCTGGGCTGGAGAGCAGGTGCTTGTCTCTTCTTAAAGAGGAAAGCAGACAGAGGATGTGACAGAAGTATGGGACAGTGTTTCCGATTAGCAATCACAGCAGAATCGTATTTTATCGGCGTGTCCTTGTAACGCCGTCCAGTACTGACTGAAGCGACAGGACCAGCGCACAGAGACGTCCTCCGGCTACTTCCACTCGGTGTAGCCCCTGTGAGATCACCTCCAAAGTAACTTGATCGCCTGGTCGTCCCTTGAGCCCGCTCATGGGTGACGCTGGACCGGATGGCGTGCTATTATCTTGTGATCAGCTCCACGCACCTCAGCAATGGACACTACCGGAGCATCAAAGGAGTTTTCCGGGGTCCGCTCTGCAAAAGCACCGGAGGCGAATCACCGGTAATACTACTCAATCGTCGTTTTTGTTTATTAAAGATATCACCACGATGCGCTTTTAGGAACTCATTAACCACACTTTATTGGTTTGGATTGTGTTTATGTTTTAGTTCCCAGTTGTCTTAGTTAAAACATGTTTATAAAACGCATGTGACAGCAAAATCTGGACATATACTTGAATGAAATGTAAAGAAGAGAGGATTTAATGACCTATATGAAACTCATGCCATCAACATGACCTTCACTTGTAAACTGCATCAGAGCGTGAAATCCTAAAAGCATTTTGTTGTATGTAGTAGGATGAGGGAGTTTATGCATGCAGTGTGTAAAGCATCACTGCATATATCTCAGATGTCAGGCTTGTGAGTCTATGAGGCATTGTGACTTTATTTGTGCTGTGATCACAGACCCCTGATGCTCTCCTAACAGAGACTGATGGCAGGTCTTGCTCTGTTGGGCTCAGACTATTGAGCTGTATGTTAAACTTTGACCTCAAGCACTGTTCTGGTACCAACCCACCTATGGATGTCACAACACCGTGTTTACAAGCTTCAGCAGCTGAATGGGAAATTCACTGATGGTCTTAACCATTCTAAAACAGAGTGTATTTCCTGAAATGTCTGTCATATTTGAGGTTGTACTGCTATTACTTTCCCCCAAACTGCAAGTGAATCCATGTCTCTTACACTGAAAACATTTGGTCTAGAAACTGTTTTAACTCAGAAATTGCACAAATAATTACAAAGAAAGTAACACATTGACATGAAGTCGGATGACTACATTTTTTCTTCATAAAACGTACTCCAATAATCTTTATTTTATTTACAACATAAAAAAATGACAGGGTATAGTGAGAAAATTTAGTGTAGGATTTACTTTGAAAGAGTTTTCACTCAGAAATTGCTAAAAAGGCAAATGGCATATAACACATTGAATTTAACATAAAATTAAAGACTAAAATTGTTTTTTCTTGTAAACACTATTTTTTACAACTTTGAAAAATCATTTAGCTGTATAATGTCTTTTGTCATCTATATGTATGTGTAATTCTTTGGAGGGCATCATTGGCCTCTCCTGCTGATGATATTGTAGTTTAGTCAGCATATTGAATGACTTTAAAGTTTCCTTTTCTTTTTGTGCTTCAAAAAGAACGCACAGCTAATCAGAAATTATATGAGATGAAATGAGGACAAAACAGGACGCTAGTGCTTCTATAGCCTAAAGAGAGCAGATAGAAACAAGAGATGAGAGCAGGGTGAGAGAAAACATTTTTGTCCTTTTCTGGCAGTTTCACTTGCCATTTCAAGCCAGCATTATAATCCGTTCCATTCACATGCTTAATTGAGGCTGTGCTGGTGTACTGTATGTGCCTAAACTTTGTGTCCGGTCCAGGCCTTTTCCTGTTAGGAAAATGATGTATGCTAATGAAGACGTGTACACTATTGAAGTCCGGCATAAGTACGCAAATTGAGAATTGCACCTGTTGTACCTTGTAACTTTAGAGAGGCAAGAGAGTGTGTGTGTGTGTGTGTTTTCTGTTTGGCCTGCCATACAGGACGGACAGACAGTGCAGGCTGATTGGAAAGAAGCTGGGCTCAGTGGTGATAGTTTTGATGGGTAATTTCAGAGCAGCTGTTGTGATGGGTGCATTTGCTTCAGCTTAAATCAGAGTGCCATGTTCACTCTAACTCAAAGCAGGAGGAGGACACACACACACACACACACACACACAATCATGCAGGCACATATTCAAATGTACACAGACTGCAAAAGGACATGCTAGGGTTTCTCAGCTGCTCTGACTGACAGCCTCTGTTGTCTTACATCACATGCACATTAATCTTTTGCGTATGTTGGAGTTATGTGCTCTCAAAATGTCAGATATGCAATAAATAATTTAAGCTTTGCTAAAAGTCTTTAACATAATAATGCAACATTTAGGGTGCTTTGTGTAAAAAGATTAGGAGCTGTTAAGGCCAAAAGAAAGCTGTGGGAACTGTTCTCATTTGTGGTGGAAGAAGAAACATTGGTGGTGATTCAAAAAATGGGCATGTCATGCTCCAGTTGTTCTCTAGCCCAGCACTAGAGGGCACCTCACTAGTGCATAGTTATCAGGTTTTTGTTCAAGTTTCAATAATATACAGTATGATGTTGTCCGCAATGAAGAAAAGGAAAAATCTAGTTTAAATCACATGCCAGGTCATGGGTCTTGAAATGCATTTTTAAAATTGTTTTGTTTTTAAAATTGATGTATTTTTTCATCAAAAACGATCATAATTTTTATTATAAATGATCATTTTCAGTTATGAATTTAGTACTCTGATTTGATCATTCCGTTGGAAGGGGTGTGTCTTCTGTGAGACTTCACTGTAAATGAGGAACATGTGGAACTCTCTCGAAAGTTTTTGTTGTGCTTTTACTGTAACAGCTGCCAGTGCTAATTATAGACTTATTCTTAGAACTACTCCCGTTGCATCAAATGTTGCAGTGCTGCACTCTAGCCGAACACAGTCATGTCTACAGATCATCTCCTTATAATCTCCTTATTGCAACATGATTTCTGCAAGCTAACCAATACTTTCATCATAACTAACCCAGTGAAAACACAATGTAAATAAGAAACTCGTTGGGCAGTGTCAACTGTGTCACTGATTATAAAGGGCATTTTGTTGCAGAAATCAAATCACTGATAGACTGAAGTTACGATTCTCCCCATTTCAGATCCGGATGCTTCAGAAAGGTAGAAAGAATAATTCATATTTTAAACTGGAGGGTTAATTTTGAGTTTTGAAACTTGTAGTATGCTTTTATTATAGAGTAACCGCTTATATGTGTAAATATCAAGGACATTTTAATTTCAAATTTAAATTATGAATTGAAGCAGAAACATATATTATTAACAATTTTACTGTTGCTATTCCAGAATATTAAGAAAGTTTTAAGTCCTGCATGGACTCCGTCTTCAACATATTCTGTAGTTTAAAGAAAGAAATTAATTTAAAACTTAAGCACTGACACCACAAGGCCAACACTGCACATTATCATTGCGTTTCACTGCACATTTTGTGAATAGAGACTGTTTGCTGTAAAAAAGTGCCGCAGATGAGCCACAAATTACCTAGCTTGCAATGATTTTGGTTGATCTGCAAAAGTAATTTTTACAAAAAGCAAAAAAATGAATATTAAGTGAAATTTTGCACTGATTTCCCCAACCATCTGTATGCAAAAACCCCACTATTCATTTTGTACCTGAATTGCATTTTTTATGTATTCTTTGACCCCTCAAAGGGGTTAATCCAAGTTCTCTACCCTCTAGATCAGCAAACATTGCTATAAATGAGAGATTCTATGCAGATTCTGCTCATAAAAGTCTTCAGAACAGCAAAAACAGCTGAATCTTCCCTTGTTTCCCGTGGCATAGCCTTAAGACCAAAACTAAACCTTACCGAAATGTTCCCCATCATTGAGTCTTCTGTTTAACTCATTGGACTGTAATGTCTCCATCTCAGTGAGGTATCCCAGAGTACTTATTTGGATCAGCTTTCCGCTACAGCAGTCAACACCTGTTCGTATGCCCTGTGGTTCACCCAGTACTATCAAGCTCGTCTTATGGGGCTCCATCTCAGTTTTTTGTGGAGTGGCTCCAAGCAGATCTTATATTGAACTCGCTCAGTATCTGGGTTATTCCCTCTCATTCCGCCCATGATGCTGTGAGGATGTTTGATGTTGAGCTGCAGCAGGGACCCGGTTTGCATTCCAAACTGCTGTCTCCCACGGCATTTTTAAAACATGTATGCCACTGAAGAGGCATATGTTGATAGGTCTGCCAGCATGAGTGAGACACAAATGCACAATTTATGTGAAGAAGCAATGAGTTTTAATTAGTTCTGAAACATTGCAGCTATTGCGTTAGAGTGAAGGGCTTGTTGGTTTGTGTTGGTTGCTTCTGAGATAAAGAAGCATTTCTTCATGGGTTTGTGTGCACTGAATATGTTGAAATATTTGACATTTTTTGCAATGTTTCAGGAGGATCACCCAGTTTTTCTTTTTCTTTGCATTTATGTAAAATAGACATCTTTTATAACATAATGTGTCTTCACTTTATCTTTTGATCAATTTGCTGCATCCTTGCTAAATAGAAGTATTTTAATAATTTAAAAAAATATATGTTAATGGCCCCAGACTTGAATGAATGGTGATGAATATTTTTACTAAAATGCTTCACTTTTTTTTAAAACTAATATTTGAACTTTTATCTACAAAATCAATTTCATGTGGTGCGACCAAAATGCAAATAATGAAAAATGTGCACTCCCACATGTATTCCCACAAGGGGAAAAAATGACTTTGTATTTGGTTTCACCACATGAACATTTCTTGGTATAAAAATTTTTTTTTTTTTTTTTTTTTTTCAAAACCATATGAATCCAACAAGAGTACAAAGAGTAATTTTCTGAGGATCTGGCACATGTATTTTGTACATGTGCTTTTTCTTTTACTTCAAAAGATTTTTTATTTGTGGACATACATCATTGACCCGTAAACTGTGTTTACTTCATTGTACCATACTCTCTGCTATATATCTGAGCGATAGTTCAACAATGGATCATAATAGCATGATGTTAGCTGCAGTAGCCATCATTTCACGTTTTACCTGACTAGTCAGATGACCTTTAATGACTCATGAGCCTTATGGTAGGGAAATGTCAGGGTGATATGAAAACCGCTGGCTACCTAATGCCTTCTTAGTTAACAAGGATATTCCTTTGCTAGTCTGTATTTATGGATTATGGAGTTTGCCATTCGTGCTCCTTGCATATTAGCTCTTAAATTCTTCTGAACCGCTGCCAGTTGACTTATATAATGCCACTCTGTGCTTTCTAGTTAAGAGCTGCCAGAGAAACTGTTATCTGTGATGCCACAACTTGCATTTTGACACAGTACCAAATAAAGAAATTAATTAACAAAAACGAGCAGGTGCTCCTAAGTTTCTTTTGGCCCCGTGGGGCTGTCATGTGGAGAGGCAGTTGTCCAAGTGCACACTACAAACACACACTAATGGGCGTATACTGTAGTAGTTTCTTTTTTAAATGAGTCCAGATATAAGACATGTCTTAGTTGCTATATATATATATATATATATATATATATATATATATATATATATATAATGTATACACACACACACACACACACACACACACTTCGCGTTATATTTACTGAGTTTACAAGCTTTCAGTGTTACAGTATATATAATGCTATAATTAGTTAGTGCTGTTATATGGCTTGATGATAAGTTGTGTTTCGAATGTTTAAAAGTTAATTTGATACTTTATTTGTTCTTTTTCTCTCTATCTTACATTGCAAATGGCTTACTAATGATTCCGGCCATTCTGGTAATGAGTGGCTACTGCTGTACTTAGCTCAGCTCTTTTTGAGGAGTGTTAGCGCTGTTGCCGCAAGGCAGCAGCAGGCAGCGTTTAATATTCAGCCCCAGGCCCGGGTGCAGCCGTCCTCTGAGTTTGCCTGTCTGAAACTCTTTGTGTTGGGGTCCTGACGTTAACACGGCCAGGGAGCTCTAATCACACAGGAAGGCTAATGAATCACTCTCTCCTTTCGGCTTACGGTGCAGAAAAATACAAACAAATGCGTGCACACAAACACACAGACTTCGTTTAACACACACAGATGGACCCTTTTCACTTAAACACATTTGTGGGTCAATTCTGCAGCGCTAATTTGCCCGATTAACTGATTAAATGCTTTATGAGAGTCTAATTAATCAAAGAGGTCATTCTACATTCACATACACACAGCGGCACATAACAGCGGTTCCTCAGCTCTCCAGTCTTTTTGTGAGCCATATTGAAAAACCTGACATAGCGTGGGAGGAAGTAACAATAGACGAGAATCCATTGTTTTCAAACCGTAGGCAGAATTGGATGTTCATTAATGGCCCTCACTTACTGTAATTATGCAATGAATTAAAAGAAAGGTGAGGTAGAAGATAGAATGAGAGAGAATGAGAAAGAGAGAGTGCCTGAGGCTGACGCAGCTCAAAGTATCTTAGCCTCACACTGTTTTAACAGGGTTGGTGAGAGGCAGAGAGAACGACAGAATGGGTCTTGCTGGGTAACGGCAAATACACAGTCTAAATGGCTTGAGGATTTTCTAACATGTTTGAAAGCAATTTGTCCAGGCACTCAAAGGCCATTCTAATCACGGGAAATGATTGTTAATGGCCTGTAAGTGTTTCTAAATGGGTCTAGAGGAGAGAGAGGGAGGGGAGAAAGGAACGCATTCACATCTGTCTCTAAGGTGCCTTGTTCCCTCTCTGTCTTTCCAAGAAAATCTTTTCTAAGAGCAGTGCTTAATGATAAGCTTCATTTGAGGAATGAATGCGATGCTGATAAACAAGATAAGCAAGAATATAATTTAAATGATCATCTCAATCCACCAATCTATCTCAATCTGGCTGTGTCTGAAAACCAGAGACAGCTGACTCATATGTAAAAAATTTTTTTATAAAAAATCTCATTTGAACCATATTTCAGGTGTCATTTTTCTCTAAAAAATATTAAAATAGAAATTGCAATCTGTTTATTTTAGTTTATGTGTTGATATGCTTGAGGTTGTGTGTTCTTGTGTTGAGTAAAAATCTTTTTTTCGGGTGAAGTTGGGAGGCCAGTTACTACAGTAGTTGTAAAAGTGAGTTTCTACAGTAAGTCTGTTGTCATGGGGATAACATTGCCAGAGGTGAAGGTGGAAGTTGTGTGGTTCCCTTGATAGACCACATTTTTGTTGCATTTAATAATTGGAAAAGAATGAGAGAAGCAAAATGTGAGCAAAATGTGAGCTGGACTGTGTGTGTCAGGTTTGCGAGGTGAAGGTGAAGACTAAATGTCCCCAGGATGGTAAAACCTGAAAAAAAAAAAAAAAAAAACACCATTGTGTAGACCAGTGAAAAGTCCCCATAAGAAAAATGGCTTAAAGGGTTACTCCACCCCAAAATGAAAATTTTGTCATTAATCACTCACCCTCATGTGGTTGCAAACCCGGAACACAATTTAAGATATTTTGGATGAAAACCGGGAGGCTTGTGACTGTCCCATTGACTGCCAAGTAAATAACACTGTCAAGGCCCAGAAAAGTATGAAAGACATTGTCAAAATAGTCCATCTGCCATCAGTGGTTCAATCGGAATTTTATGAAGCGACGAGAATCATTTTTGTACGCAAAGAAAAAAAAAAAGACTTTATTCAACAATTCGTCTCCTCCTACGGTGACGAATTGTTGAATAAAATCGTTATTTTTTTTCTTTGTGTACAAAAAGTATTCTCGTCGCTTCATAAAATTCAGATTGAATCACTGATGGCAGATGGATTATTTTGGTGATGTAACCCTTTAATCAACATGCTAACTTGCAAATGTAAAAGTGCAAAATGGAAAATGTCATTACCTCAATAGAAAAATAATAGAAGTAAAGTAAAAATGTATTTGTATTTGTTTTTCTTTTTTATTTGGGAGATGATAACTGTAACCAGCAAGAGTGAAAGGGCCAGATTTACTAAATGGCAAATTAGTGTTAGAGTGCAATTCCAAAAGTGCCAGTGGGAGGGGAAAATTCTGGGGTGATTTACTGACAATGCGCACATTAAAGAACACAGACGCAGCCAGATCATTTCCATAATGACCAGCCCAATCTACCAAGAGCAGGCAAATTACCGCCTTCTTTAAGACATGCTTTTTTTGGGTGTTAAATAATGGTGCAAATACACGTACAAGTAATTTGACGAGCACAAACGTTAGTAAATCGTGTTGTGTGATTCATCTTAACACTCTCCTTCCATAAATTTTGTGTCTGACAGGGAAACTTCTACAAATGCATATTCAATAAAGTCAGGCGCAAAAAAAAACTGTCCACACTTTTTCAGCGCTAATTCTTCACTGTGCGTCTTTAGTAAATCCTTACAGTACTATTTTAATGACAAAAGTCTGCCTGTTATGCGTTTTCCAAAATGCAGTGTAGTAAACTCTCTGAACAAGATAAAGTGTGTAAAGATGCAGTGTGTGTTGACAAAGTGTTGTTAAATTATTAGTGTTTTTAAAAATTAACCTTAAATGGGCATTAGATGATAGCAAGCAGAGGTAATCAAAATGTAAAAATATGAGAATTGAGCTTGCTTAATTAAATATCCTGTTACATGTAAATCTAATGTCAGCCAGTAATGTATATGGTACCAATTTATCCAATATATTGTGCATCTCTAGTATGCTAACATCTCACCTTACTGTTTTTCTCCCAGAGCTATGTGTCTTTATTCATGATTTGTGTGTCAAGATGAATTACTGTATAGTGGATCACAGTTTGGTGTGTGTGTGTGTGTGTGTGTGTGTGTTGCTGTTGTTGTGAATGTATGCATGAAGTTGTTGCGGAGCTCTAATTTTGAGTACAAAGCTGAGGAGAAGCCATCCGTTGAGAGTACTAATTAAAGCCTGGAGATTTTTCAGACAGGGTGTTCTGACATTTAGCCACACAGTAACCTGCAATAAACAAACTTCAAGAGAGAGGTTTTTATATGAGTTATGCTACCTGTCACTGTCAATACAGCTGCCGATGTACTCGATGAACTAGAAGATTTCTCCAGAGAGAGTCTCTGTGTGTGTGTGTGTGTGTGTGGATTTTAGTGGGCGATGAAGAAAGACAAGTGAGAAGCCAAGGAATACAGTGATGGTACAACAAGCAAGCTAATTTTAATTCGGCTGATAAGGCTGTAACGGGGTAAATTTAATACAGCGGAAACAAAATAATATCCCTCTGACATTTTGAGAGTGGAGGGAGACTCATTCTGTTTTTCACCACCCGAAACAGTAGAATGAGAGCCAGCGCTGCTTAATAACAGAATTATTCATGCTTTTCTTTTCCGTTTCCTTCTTGCAGACAGCAAAATAAACTACACTTCAATTTATTGGGCCAATCCCAAACATTCCATGCTCCAGCAGAACTGCTTTGTCTCCCTGGACACTACAGCACCGCAGCTGTTTTCATGATCTCTCTTACGCACACGTTTCTGAGGAAACCCGTTTACCTCAGAAGATATTTCAGTGGTTATTAGTAGATGTAGGGAACAGTAATTGCATTGTCACAGCAAGCACCAAAAAAGCATGCAGGCTCACTAATCACCAGTTTAACTACTGCATCAATTACCTTATCTCTGCTCTGCTATCCATTAAGCATCTTGACTAACTGTGCTTGATAATTTATCCATAGACGGGAGTCTGGGTACAAAATTAACTCTCAAAAAGAACCAAATGTGGGTAAAAATGGGCTTTCACAAGTAAATAAAATGACTTGCCAGTTGGCTGGTAGCCTTGTAAGGGAATAAACAGCTAAATATTGTCATAGTGAGATTACAAATAATGCAAAATACAGTTTTTATGGGAAATATTTAGGGCAGGTAAATTTTCACATGGTCACACTTTATTTTAAGGTCCAGTTCTCACTATTAACAAATCATTAACTATGACTTTTGTCTCAGTAAACTACTAATTTGCTGCTTATTAATAATTAGTAAGGTTATTGTTAAATTTAGGGATTGGGTGAGATTAGAGATGTAGAATATGGTCATACAGAATATGTGCTTCATAAGTACTAATAAACAGCCAATATGTTATTAATAGGCATGCTAATAAGCAACTAGTTAATAGTGAGAATTGGTCCCTATACTAAAGCGTTACCATATATAACTAAGGACTGAGAGAATAATGCGACAGCAAAAGTGTGAGCAAACTCTCTTGATGTCATGCAGCTAAATGAGAGTCTCTATTGATCTAATCGAAACATACTCAAGCACTGTCTTAGGAAATCTCCTGTTTGTGTTAATTGGATAAGTGAACAGGGTTGCCCTCAAATGAACTTCACTCTCTCTCACACACACACACACACACACACACACACACACACACACACACACACACACTCTCGCAGTAACACAAGTTTCAACAGTAGCTTCAACATGTGCAGCCTGTTTGTTGATTATAAACTATATGATTAGAAGTGCTGCTCATTACCCACTTCACACTGTGTTATTAAGCTCCTTCATTCATCATAACTGGGATTTATGATCTCCTGCAGAGATTGAATGCTGCATGACTGCAGTTTTTATACAGCTGGTCTGTTTGCTGTACTCAACACTCCTAGCACTCGTATTCCTTTCCTTTTTCAGACAGGAGTGAAGGAATACTGATGAAAAGCGTATTGTGCTTGCGTGTATGTGTGTGAGTGGGTGGCATGGCCTTAATCACAATCCTGACCGATCAGCATGATGAAGAAAGAATTCTATTAAAACATACAAAGGTAAACACCGGTAATTAATTTAGTTGGCCTCTTATTAACCCCTTTCTAATCCTTTACCCACTCGCACCCCCCTTCTCAAACACACACACAAACACACTAGGCTCACTGGCTGTGCTGTAGCTTTCAATAACGTCTGTAATTATGGCATTTGATGTGTGGTAAACTGGTGTAGTGACGTCCATACATGGGCGTCTGACAGTTTGTGACTTTGTAATTATTACTTCTGAGTTATGATTACATTTATCAGTATCAAAGTAATAATTATGCGAAGTGAACTGTACAAAACACATTTATAAATCATATGTTTTATCTCTTTAAATTAATGTGTCAGATTTAGGAATATAAGTTTGCTGGAATTTTTCAGTTTAAAAAACATTATTTAAAATTAATTGTAAATCTTATTATAGAGTATTTATTTTACCAGATGTATTTTTGGGACTGTCAAGCTAAATTAAATGTTGAAATATCTAATATGTAAATTTAGATGTTAATTAAGTATTTAAGATATATTTTAACAAACTGCTATAGTACAATCAATAACAGTACAAAAGATAATTACTACATTTTTATTGTCTTTTATAATATACTTACTTTTTAATGCACATTATGAATATTTTTTTCTTTATATATATTTAGGCATCAAAAAGTTTAAAAAACAATTATTAAATGTACAATACAGCATTTCTGATTTAATATTGATTGACAAATCTTGCTGTGAGTATGAGCTAATTTCAGCTAGCAGCAGTTCCTAAATGGGGCCTAAATATTCATTTGTTTCCTGATATATTTTTATCCTCATAACTTGCTTAATTATGATGTTGTTTTATTACATGTTGCTGTTTCCCTCCAGCTTGCATTAGGCAGCATAATACATTAGCAATTCACAGCAATAAGAGAATGACTCACAGTTTTTATCCATGCTGACTCGAAGGCATCCACTAGACCACAATGCATTGCTTCGAGCATAGTCAAACTCATGGGGTCAAGGTTGCAGTGACAGCGGCATCCTGGAGGGTGTGATATTCTCTCTTCGCATGTCTGTGTTTGTCTGTGTGTGTTTTATATGTTCAGTTCTGTCCTCATTTCCAAGTCAGTTTAATTATTTATTTACATTCATCTATATTTTTGGACTGAGGTCAGTTGACAAGGGCAAACAGAAAGCAGCATCGTCTGACCATGAGAATAAACAGTGGTCTGTTTAGCATGCGCACACCTGTGAAAACCCTTCTGAATGGAATCAGGAAGCAAACAGGAAACGTGTGCATGTTTTGTTTTGACATGCATGCAACTTGAGTGTCTGTTGACATGGAACATGCTTGAAGTAAGAAGGTCGGAAGAGTTGCTCTCTTCTGCTCTCTACAGAAATGTCCTGAAGAAGTTTGTATCTGTATGGCATTTGGGCTTTGGGGCAATTGATTTTCTCTTGTTTACAGCCTTGAATGGATTTAGGTGACATCCTGTTTGTGCAAGCGTCTTATGCTTAAATGTGAAACTGAATAGGTAGGTTTGTGTGTTTGTTTGTGCATGTGTGGTTCTTTGATCTGAACAGCAGGAATAACCTAAATAATGAGGCAAAAGAATTCTTATGTGGCCAGAAGCCAGCTCTTGACAATCTGCCAGACTCGCTGCTTTGATAATATCTGTGTACAAAATATTTTACCATACAGCTCTTCCATTTAACTCTTTCCACATCTACAGGTACAGACTGAAACACTAAGCCATGACTATTTAACCTTATGGGCCAGATTTACTAAACAGGGCAAATTATTGTGAGACTGCAATCCCATACAAGCACCAATGGGAGTGGAATGTTCTATGGCTGATTTACTGACAATGCACAAATTAAAGAACACTCTCTCATTTACATAATTACCAACACAATCTACCAAGAGCAACGCAAATTAGCATAGGGTCACAAACAAGAGCCAGTGGTAATCAGGTGAGAGTAGTCTAACACAGGCACAAAATGGGTTAAGACATGCTTTTTTTGTGGGGCATTACATAATTGTGCAAATACCAGTAAACTGACTACCGCAAACTTAAGTACATCACATTGCATGATTTATTTAAATACTCGCCATAAATTTTGTGAGGGAAAACTCCTATAAATGCACATGCCATAAGGTTAAGCACAAAAATACTATGTGTCCATGCTTTTTTCATTGCTCATTTTTACTGCATGTCTTGATAGTAGTTTTTAATGCCAAAAGAGGGTCTCAAAAAGTTAGTAAATCCAATAAAAATTGGAAACTGATGTTTACAGTATATCTATTTTTGCATATGCAGCCTGCACTATCATTATTAAAATCTACTTAATTTAATTGTAATTTATTTTTACTATAACAATGCACTTTATTATAATATACATTTTATATTAAATTTATCTTGTATATTATGTAATTTATAAAATGTATCAAATATAATATAAACACATGCAAACCTTTTTTTTTGTTTAAAGGTTAAAAAATATATATTTACTTGTGCCTTTTATTTCATGTGTCATGGTTTTAAGTTATTATGAGTCCTTACATGCTTCTGTTCTTTCCAACTTAGGTCTTATTCACAACCTCAAGGCTATTTGCCTGCCACAATTAACACTGCAAAATTACTGTCCATGGAAAGCAGATGGTAAACCAAATACTGTTCAAGAAAGATGTTTGTTTATAATTTTTCTATAGATCATAGCAGCAGTTATTTATAAAATGATGAAAAATAATGGGGAAGAGCATTATAACTGGGCACAGATCCAGACGTGCAGGATAGTTGAACACACTTTCGGCATTTCAAACAGTCAGATGCATGAAACACAGTGGTGGAGGGATGCTGTTGTATGTCCTCCGCAACCTACAGTACCACAGAACTGGCCAAGATGCAAATGGAGTTCAGCACTAATTTGTGGACTTGTTTGCATCGTCGCCTGATTTGTAACAACGTAGCGCATGCCAATAAACTGCACTCTCGGTGGGCACGTATATTTCCCCTGTGACTCCAGTCTGCTTCTGTAATGCAGCTGCTATTTTCATGTATGTTTAATCCATTTAAATTCATTTAATTTAATTATTAATATTTATGAATACCTCTGAGAGTTATGTTTTAATTGATTAACTTGCTTTAGTGAGAAAAGTGCTTTAGGCAAGACATAAATATATAATTAGATAGGGGTCGACCGATATGTGTTTTTCAGGGCCGATGCCGATACCGATTATTACAGACCAAGTAGACCGATAACCGATATTTTTAACCGATATATATGTCTGGTGTAAAAATGAAAATTTGTTTCAAAATTAAGAATAACAAGGGCTCTGACAAAAACTGCCTTCCCTGGTGTTGGTTGCACTTCTTACACTTGTTTTCCTCCATGCATCCATCTACAATAAGGGTAATATAAAGAGAGAGTTAAAAGTAGGGCCACTGTCTGCTTCATGATTAAGCCAATGAATACTGTACTACAGCTAAACAGCTTGGGGAAATGTAAGTATTTGGCTTCAATAATTTACATGTTAGAAATATATGTGTAATAGCATAACCTCTCATAATTCTTCATTAATTCTTTTCTGATGACTAAATCATAACTTACAAGAGGTGACTATTCAATTAATCATCTAATGCACATCAAATGATTACCTTAAAAAGCACAATGTATATAATAAGCGTAAATAATTTAATTGTCTTCATAGCTCCATTGTAGAAGTTGCGAAGAAGACCGCAACTATTTTAATTAAACTACAGTATAACACTAATAGCCTGTTATAGGCACACTTGGTTCAATAGCCTATTGAAATGTCACAATTTCTGTCGTCCTAATCTTGGCCTATGTGACAGTATCTTAATCTTGGCCTATGTGACAGTAATTTCCATTAGTTTTAATTTACAGTGCAGTGCAAATGAAGCCATAAAACATTAATTTCATTTATCTTTTAATCAAATAAGAGTTAAACTATTTTTTGGCAAACAAATGGGTTTATTATTAACATGGATGAAATAGCGTATTGTGTGATTATTCTTTTAAACAAAAGTTGTAATTGTTGTAGTAGTATTAGTAGATAAACCGAACTTTTATTTTGACGGGTTGCCATGAGGACCTCTTAAGTTTCTGTAGCCTATGTATATGATATGACGATCGTTTTACTCAAATGAAACGGTCAAATGCTCATGAAGTAACTCTCAGAGCAGTTCTGGGGATGTTGTTCATGTATTTATGTCCTCATTTAGTGAGACGGCAGATGCTGAAAACACCACGAGTGTCGCGCACTTCAGTGTGTGTGGTAATCAAAACCGCGCGTCTGTCCCATTCACATATACAGAGACACGCAGCACATGCAGAATTCATATTTAAATAGTCTTTTTGCAGCTTAATGTTTACAGATACTAGTCCATAGCGCGAGTCGATTTAAGTGTACTGACCTACTTTTGATTAATTCGTCCAAACTTTGACAAATTACGTGACTCCGCGTTATTCAGTAAATTCCATTTATGACTGGATTCCGCGATTCCGTCCGCGTTTTCCCAATCGCGGAAACCATAAATAGATAATATTGAGGTGTTTTGAAACTTCAGTGTAGTGGATTGTGATTTATTGCAACTTGAGCAATGTCTTCTGCTGCTGCCTTTGAGAGACAACTGATGCGTGATCACTGAAGCAGCTCCAGTTAGCAAGCGCTTTCGGTGTGAGAGTGCCTTTAGTCTTTCACGTTGATTGGTCGGACTCGTGACTCCAAACAAATCAGATGCGCAGTGGGCGGAGACTGCTCTAGGCCACAGAGTGGTGAGTTCCGACAGGCTGCATCAGAGCCAAATAGCGCGTTTCAAAATTAAATTATTTTATCGGCACATCGGTTTTGAAAATGACCGATACCGATAATCGTAAAAATGCTTAATATCGGCGCCGATAATCGGCCAGGCCGATAATCGGTCGACCCCTATAATTAGATATACTCTTGTATGTGTGCATACATCTCTTTTGGTATGTCAGTGGGAGAGTCTGAGCATTTAAGCAAGTTAGAGAACCTTTAAGCACTCTTTAGTTTAGTGAACGTGACTGTCAGCTTTTTGTTTCTCTGTGTCTGTTGATTGGATCTCTTCTTGTGGATGTGTGTGTGTGTCTTTGCACACATTTCTTCCCTCTGATGAGCTATTCAGTTACCCACAATACACTCATCAGGCCCACACATATATAAAACCAAACACAGTCATTACAACCAAATGTGTGTGATTGAGTGTGTGTGTGTAGACCAGCTGCTTTCGGTCTGTTTTGAAGTTTTTTAAGACACAGCAGGAGGGGTCCAACTTTCCTGTGCTCACACTGCCTTCGGCAAAATCACTCCATCTCCGGAAAAACAGCAAAATCCACTCCCAGCCCTGGCTTTCAGTCTGAGACACACAAACATGCACCAATATATTAGTTCACGGTAGCAGCAGTGGGTATTCAACCTGAAACAGCATAAAACAGCATTTTTGGTGAAACTACCCATAATGCATCAGTGCCTCAGCATTTCAGTCATCTGATAAGTCTCTGTGCTGTTCTCATATGCACCACTTTCTCATTAAGATAAATAACCTGGCAAGAAAAAACTCAGCCACCATCCAGACTTTCAGTTTTAGAAGAATTCCTTCCCTCACACATCTGGCCTTATATTTGAAATACTAGCAGAACGAATCCATTCTGCGTAAAATGTCCCATTGAATTGAACGCAACAATTTACATAAGACTGTTTTTGCAATGGGGTTACACACATTCATTCTACTTTTGTTACAAGAATAAGGCCCGTTTCACATCGCACTCACAAGCTTTACGTAAGCGAAGCTTTGTAACTGAAGAAGCAGGCTTACGTTAAGCTATCATACTAACAGCATTTCTGCTTTAAAGAAATAAACCAATTTAATAACAACAGTCAGAAATTATAAAATGGCTAACAGGAATTGCCTATTGAGAATGACCGTAATCATCATGTAATCTGATTTACATAAGGAGGGTGATCACATTTACATTCAAATTGTAATTAATCTACATGCAACCAAATCCAAATGACAAAGTGTATGTTTATGTTTAGCAGACTGATTAAATCGTCAGAATGTAGTCAGATTTACTGAATAGAATGTGCAGTTTTTTACATCAAACATGACCAATAGTCTTATTTTTAGGGATATCAATACATTTTTATTTTGTTTATTAATAAATAAACAAATAAATATAAATTCATAAAACATGCATGTATCATTTAGTATGTAAGCGTATGCTCATTTTCCTCTTTTTATGTTTAGATATATTTTTTCTCTATTTTTAATGTTTAGATATATTTAGATACTATTGTTATTACAATAATACACTAAAAATGCTAACTAATACAATAAAACACCCTGCATTGTTCTGCCAAATTAAAAGTTTGAGTGTTTAACTCTTGCAAGTGAAGATATTAATTGTAATTAAAAATTACTATCTAATTATAATGAAATATTCATATAATTAATATTACTGTTTATTACTAATTATTAATATTAATATTAATATATACTATTTAAATTTGATGCCCTTAATGTGGCATAAAAGGTTGTGCTGGTCAAAATGTTCATAATGCATTTTCAGTTCAGTACATGATGTGTGGCAAAAATTGGCTCAGCACTAAAACTCTACTTGCACCTACGCTTCTGCTTGCTCACTTGTGCAGTATTAATATGACAGTTGAAATAAATACATGCTGCTTTCATGAGAAATAGAACCCATGAACCCATGGTTTGTGCATATATATATATATATATTAGTATTTTCATTTGTTTTGTTTTGTGCCTGAACTTAGTGTATTTAGTGCAGTTACATCAAGTTGTTCTTTAAAGTGCATCAGAACTTTATTACAAGTTAATCACTTTTTTTTTAATTTATGAGTGTTTTTATCTCATCCATCATTGACCCCTATACAAATGAAGGAGAAGATTTCTGTTCGCACATCACTCTAAAGTATTGCACTTGTAATCATTCTGGTGTGACTCTCTGCCCCCTCACATCCATTAGTAATGCCTGAGCATCCTGACTGATGAGGAGCTCTGTTCGTCAGGCCTGGGAATACTCCATCACGCAGGGTGGGTGGCTGCCATTACCATAGATTACACGCTCGCGTTCCCCTTAAGATTACCTATGTGTGTGTGCATATGTGGAGGTGTTTGTATTCAGAGCTGTGGGTTTGTTTACTCATCGGCCCTCTGTGTGGATTCCATGCTGATGTTCTCTGCGAGGGAGATTGTGTCAATAATGCACACCGAAAACGTGGCATTTTCCAAAACGGCTCATCTGACAAAACCGCTCTGACTCATCAGGGCAGGTGTCAGTAATATGATATAATTTGTACTGTAAAGTCACATCATGCTGTGACTACCCGTCACCCGCCTCCCACATTCATTTGTGGCCACGTAATAACCAGGAAGACGGTAAAACCACCTGCTCTGACACATTCAGGCCTTCTGTATGACAGAATATTTGCAAAGAATGATTATATGTTATGTCACATTATAAGCAGTTTATGGCAGTCATTGATTCAAATCAGCATGAGATAAGAACCCGGGGCAGCGTTAATTTGATATCATCGACACCGTTGTCACCGTCACACATCGAGGCTGTAATTTGAATTATCTGTCCAGTATTGCTGTCAGATAACTTCTTTGCAGTAGTGTTTGTCGCAGTTTCTACTGCAGGGTACTCCATATGCCTGTCAAGCGGCGAATTACTTTAAAATTCTGCTGAGTGTGTGTGTGTGTGTGTGTGTGTTGTTTGGATGTGTATCCACTGTAAAAATACTGAGGATTCTAAAACATGTCTGGTTGCATTTAAAATTTCTATTTGGCCTCATAAAAGTTCTGCAAATTAATTAATTTGAGTTTATGGCCTCAATTATGTGGCCCCAATTATCAATATGTTTTTCTGCATATTTGAAAAAGATTTGGAGGTGGAAAAGCATTACAATGTTTACATTTATTAGGGATGCACCAATATTAAAATTCTGTTCAATAACGATAAGCTGATCATTATTTTCTAACATACTTATGTTAACCTTGTAAGGCCTGAGATATGAAACAGTGGTCAGAAAAATCTTTAGACTATCTATACAAAATCAATAAAACTGATCCCCCCTAAAAAAGAGAAAAATCTTTAGACAAAATATAATTGGTCAGAAAACCAGACTCATATAATATATTAATTAAATTATTTAAAAAAAAACTCAGTTGAGTTCAAAAGCCCACACAGTGAACAATTATGCAATTTGGTGCATCTGCTGATATTCATAAGATAAGGAAAACAATAAGATCAAATTCTGGTAGTTTGTGGTATATATTAATGAAATGCATATTAATATTAGTTGTCACTTTATATAATAGGCTTCAAATGGTTAATACAGATGTACTGATGTACTATTTGATGTATCTAAATACTAAATACTATCTAATACTAAAATGTACTATTTGATCTAAATAAGCAAAAATAATTAAATAAACTACTGTTTTAAAGTTAATTTGGAAATCACAGCTGTATAATCTACAGTATGAAAAATGGATATTAATTTTGAGATTCACTACAGATTTTATTTAACAGTGTTATTAAATTATTAGTGTTTTAAGTTATTTAAAATGGAGATATATTTTAAATGAAGAACTTGCTGTTTGCTGAGTAAATATGCAATGTTCATTTTCTCTTGGCACATGCTCATTAGATTCAGCATCTCCACTGTTGCTTAGCAAATATAGATTTCTGTGCAGAATTTAAGAGGTAGACTCAGCAGAATAATTATAATGATTATATCTAAATATAACCACTTATAAATAAGTGCCAAAATGAGTGATAAAAGCTGTTTCCTATATTTATACTTTATTTTAACCAACATGTCTGCCTTATTTTTCTAATCATTAAATTTTCACAGTGTGACTTGGCATAAATGTGCCTTCCCAGGATTCCCTAATCCTTTATTCCTCCACCGTGCACTCATTTCTTCCAAGGGCAGCCAGTAGATTCTAATTTGGTTTGTATTCATTGGTCTTGTTTTAAAAATGTAAGAGCTGCCATAGTCATTTTGAAAGAGGAAAATGAAGGTGACAGTGTCAAGACACCAATTTAAAGTGAACAGCCAAACAATACCGTGACGATGCAGCAAAGTCGCATGGCCTGAGGCTCCTCTTATAAATGCTTTGCTTACTGTTGATCACATCCTGCATTAGACTCATTGTCTGTGTAGAGGACATTATATTTACAGCTGATTCTCTATAGTAGGCTGTTTTAATCAGTCGTACACCTGTGCTATATGCTTCTTTTAAGACCCTCTTGGTATGAGCATTCATTCAAGGATGAACCGATTTAGTTATTTCTTATTTTAATCAGAGAGATACAGAATCCTCAGATGCGGTCTCGTAAAATGTCTGTCAATCAGGTGAGTTTATGAAGGGGAAACATTTCAGGCACGAAAGCGCTGGTGAGGCAGTTTATGATGCTGACAAGCATAAAAGCACTGATGATGGAATAGAATCACTAATCATCACGGTTGTGTGTGTGTGAGGGATGGTTGTGTGTGGATATGCGTGTATGTGAATTTAGCTTTGGCTATTTAAGCGTGAGATTTGTAATTCATGTTGTTAGTGGGTGGTAAAGAGATCTTATGATGTTATGCTGTTTAAAATAAATGTTCCAGTTATCTCCAACCCCACATGGGTTGCAGATATGGTCACGGGAGAATACTATGCACTATGCATCTATGCATATATATTTTGCATCCATTTTCTGGAGATGGAACAACAGTGTAATATTCACATTTGTGTATTTGGCAGACACTTTCATCCAAAACAACTTGTGTTCAAGGTGCAGAAGTGGCATTGACTGAGTGCCTGAAAACTGCTGGTACAGTTTGCTAGCACTTGTATTAAGCAAGAGTCAGCACTCTTGTTTGAATTAGAAACAAACACCAATTCAGGTTAGATATAACAGCCAAGATGAGATTCACAGTTTATAATAGCTGTATTACTCGACTTTGACAAGCTGGTCTGAAACATGCAAGTGTAGCCCATTGGATTGCACGGGTAATGGTGATGAAATGGTGTTCAAATGATTTGTTTTGCTACTAAGTAAATATTAGTTGAATGTTGGCTCCAATAGTGCTATGGGCGTCCTGAGATCGAATCCCGGCTCGAGGACCTTTCCCGGTCCCTCTCCCTCTCTCTCTCTTCCACTTTGCTTCCTGTCATCTCCACACTGTCCTGTCATAATAAAAACAAAAATAAATCTTTAAAAAAATGTTAGTAAAATGGATCATAGTTTTCCATCTTTGAGACCCTAAAGTGTGTAGTTTAATTATGTGATGTTGTGCATCCTTGAAAAAAAAAAGGTTTGCGCAACCAGTAAGTTTGTAAACTACAGACCTATCTGAAGTTCAACGAAGAACTTTTATCTTGCTATTTAGAAGCCAACTATAGTATGTATTGTTTCTGTAGAATCATGTTAATGAAGAACTTTATTCAAAGAACCATGAAGGAACTCAAAGTTCCTACACTGGATTAAAAACAACACGATTTGGGTTGCTTAATGCAGCTGCTGCTTATATAGAGAACAGAGCACATGTTGGGCTAGGCTTACAAAACAAGATTGGTTGATTAGTAACCTAGCATAATGGGTTGATTTATATTAGTTCATTTTCACAAGAATACTTTTCCATTTTTTTACCCTCTTTGGTTAATACTTTTAGATTAATTTAAATCCTCCAAAATTAATTTGTAATATACACCATACAGCCACTAGACTTTATTTTAGATTAATACAGTTCTTAATATGTATTTTTAGTAGTTTTTATACATGTGCACAATATTACATACATTTAAACTCATTTAAGAAAAAACAACAACAAAAAAACCCAAAAACAAATACAAATGTCTCTGTTATCTGTTTTCCTCCGAAATGGTGCTGGTTCTCGTGCCAGAGCTGGGCTAGTTTTCGGTGAGGGAACTGCAAACTTTGTTGCATTATATAAACAGAGGTGGGTAGGGTATCCAAATACTGTACTCAAGTAAAAGTACAAGTACTTGGGTAAAAGGGTAACACTTTAGTATAGGGACCAGTTCTCACTATTAAGTAGTTGCTTATTAGCATGCCTATTAGTAACATATTAGCTGTTTATTAGTATTTATAAAACATATATTCTTCATGACCATGTTCTGCGTCCCTAATCCTACCCAATACCTAAACTTAACAACTACCTTACTATTAATTCAAGATTCAAGATTCACGAGCTTTATTGTCATATGTACTAGAGTACAATGAAATTCTTACTTCGTTTACTCCTCTCGAGAATAACAGAGTAGAAGGGGAACAAACATAACTTACACGGACATTACAAAATACATAAAAAATATAGAATATACAGTAAAGTATTGTAAAAATATAAATAATAATAGCATAAAAAAGAAAGTGATGAAAGAGAAAGAAAAATAAACAGTAAATTAGAAACAGCTAAATAATAAACAGCAAGTTAGAAGTTTTTTGTGGCAAAAGTCGTAGTTAATGGTTAATAGTTGTAGTTAATAGCGAGAATTGGACCTTAAAATAAAGTGTGACCAGTAAAAGTAATGATCTTAATAGATACTTGAGTAAGAGTAAAAAAGTATCCGGTGAAAAGACTACTCAAGTAGTGAGTTACTACAGTAGTTACTCGTTATATTATATATATAAATATATATAAAATAAAATAAAGTCATTATATTGGAGACTGAGGAAGGGGTGCACTGTTTCAGCTGTGAGACAGACCCAGCGGCTGGGAAACACAAAAACTACCCAACACTGAAAAAATAACCCAGAAAATTACCCAATATGCACAACCCAGCATGTGGGAGAAAATAACCCAGCAGTTTTTACATGTGTGTGGATGAGAACAGTGCACTGTGATGAAACTAGCATGCTGCATAGAACCATTAAAGAACCTTTAATTATGCTGTGAGTGTAAGATGCTCCTCAGCTAACCACATAAATAAAGAAGTGTATACACATTTTTTTGTGTGTGTGTATACTTGTGTAAACACCAGTTCAGTACATGCTTGTCAGTCTATATCATTATGTATGTGTTGTTAGCGTGGGAGGACGATTTTAGTGCCCGGTATCGTGCCAACTCTTGATGTTCTTTCACTGTCTCTCTCTCTCACACACGCTCTCCTTATCTATCTATCTATCTATCTATCTATCTATCTATCTATCTATCTATCTCTGTCTCTCTCTCTCTCTTTAATACATTTGTGATGTTTCCTTGGAGCTCAGAGGAGGAATTGACACCTTTGATGCATTAGCAGGCAGAGCGTTCTGAAGCCCCAGATGAATCTCTAAAAGCTTGAGGACGAGTCTGCGGTGTACGAGCGCATTATCGGTACACAGGAGGCCTTGCTCTGCGTCATGCCTCATTCACAACTCTCTGACCTCACTAAACCTGCAATTGCACCGGCCTCAGCATTGCTGTTTCATTCTCTAATTCTCTGCATCAGACCAACAGCTGGCCTCAGCCCCACCGTTTCCAAACGTTCACTTATAGGGGAGCGAATGACTGGAAAGGACACAAACCAGATGAAAATGTAACTCTCTAGTGAGTGCACAGGGCTAAAAAAGTGTGTGCGTGTTCACACAGCTATGTGTGAGTGTGATTCTTTGTGGTTTTAATAGGTGTGTGAGGTGACGAGGGAGGAAATCTCAGCAGACTGGAACGATTGAAAATTTCGTGGCTACAAAAAGATGAGAAATGCAATCTATACAGGCAGTGGCCCCTGTCAGCCTTGCATATATTTATTTGATTAGTTTATTATTTTATTTTTTTCACTTGTAGAGACTGTGGAGAGACAAAACAGAAGCACAACTATGCAAGAAACATACAGTACCATTCAAAGGTTTGGGTTCAGTAAAAAATTTTTTTAAATAAATGAATACTTTTATTCAGCAAGGACACATTAAATTGATCAAAGGTGACAGTGGTGATTTTTACATTGTTACGAAAAATATATTAAATATCAGTGCTTGTTCTCTTGAACATTTTATTCATCAAAGAATCCTGAAAAAAAAGATCACAGCTTCCACCAAAATATTGAACAGCCCTCTTTTCAACCGTTCAATAATTTTCAACATTTATAATAATACATAATGTTTCCTGAGCACCAGATCAGCACATTAGAATGATTTCTGAAGGATCATGTGACACTGAAGACCGGAGCAATGATGCTGAAAATTCAGCTTTGCCATCGCAGGAATAAATTGTGTTTTAGAATATATTCAAATTGAAAACAGTTGTTTACATATGTAATCTTATTGTTTTTACTTTTCCCCAACTCTTTAAAAACATTTAAAAAGCATACCAACCCCAAATTTTGAATGGTTCTGTCAGTTTCCCAGATGAGCTGTCAAATATATAACATTGCCGTCAGCGGCAGTCATTATTCATAAATATTTGACCGCTAAACGCTACGATTGATCTCTATATTACCTGTTCTTTTTTATTAGTTAAAAAGGTTTCTCCTCAGCTGTCAGTGCAGAGTGAGCTGAGAGAGTGATTCAGGAGGGAAAGGTCATTAAGGTTTGATATGCTGAAAGCAACTCAAGCTTTAGTGCTTTGCATCAGGGCTCTACGGCATTGTCCTTCAAGAGGATATCACACTCGAAGCAGCTACCAATTCAAGTCATTAGAATTAAACCTTCACTGCCTATTCTAATGCTGAAGAAAGGTTTTATTTAAAGTAGATGAAGTTTTCTATTTGAAAGTTTGTCAGTCAGGTTTATTATGCTTTTTGAAACTTGGCAGTGGAATGTCATGATACCAAAATATCAGTGTCCTAGTCGATGCAATACCAGTGAAATTCCACAGTTACTGATATGATACAAAAACAAAGGTTAAAGGGTTACTCCACCCCCAAAATGAAAATTTTGTCATTAATCACTTACCCCCGTGTCGTTCCAAACCCGTAAAAGCTTCGTTCATCTTCGGAACACAATTTAAGATATTTTGGATGAAAACTGGGAGGCTTGTGACTGTCCCATTGACTGCCAAGTAAATAACACTGTCAAGGCCCAGAAAAGTATGAAAGACATTGTCAAAATAGTCCATCTGCCATCAGTGGTTCAACTGTAATTTTACGAAGCTACGAGAATACTTTTTGTCCGCAAAGAAAACTAAAACAAGGACGTTATTCAGCAATTTGTCTCCTCTGCGGCAGCGAAGTGCCATTTTGGAGAGTATCTGCTGGACGCAAACTGCGTACGCTGTTCTGTGTCAGCCGTGCCACACAGTTACACAGCGGCTGACACAGAACAGCGTACGCAGTTTGCGTCCAGCGGATACTCTCCAAAATGGCGTTACGGTGATGCAGAGGAGACCCGGAGGAGACAAATTGTTGAATAAAGCCGTTATTTTTGTTTTCTTTGCGGACAAAGGGTTTTCTCGTAGCTTCGTAAAATTACGGTTGAACCACTGATGGCAGATGGACTATTTGGACAATGTCTTTCATACTTTTCTGGGCCTTGACAGTGTTAATTACTTGGCAGTCAATGGGACAGTCACAAGCCTCCCGGTTTTCATCCAAAATATCTTAAATTGTGTTCCGAAGACGAACAAAGCTTTTACGGATTTGGAACGATATTTGGGTGATTTAAGTGATTAATGACAAAATTTTCATTTTGGGGTGGAGTGACCCTTTAACACTTTCCTTTATCTAAAGTTAAGTATTATTATAAATATTAACAACATAAATACGAACACTGGTATGTAGTATTAAAATATTTCTCATGATTCTCTTCGTAATTTTAGGTAAGCAAGGGCTGACATTTTTAACTAAAAGCATTTGTTTTCTGGTGGTTTTCTTGTCCTTCTTGTCAGTATTTGCTTGAGAAATTTTAATTAAACATAATAGACAATGGCAGCTTTATTAATGTTTTAGTTTTATGGGTAAGTTTAACATTTGCACTGCTTCCCATACCACATATGTTAGTATTTGTGCTTTTTTCATTAATTATTACTATTTATATGTTGTATACCTGTTTGTTCTTCTGCTAATTGTATGTCACTGGCCTTAGTTGCAAGTTAAATCTAATCTAATCTAATGTAATCACATTCGATTGAATCACATTCATTGACAAATGACTGGTTTCATTTCTTTTCTTTATATTAGTATTGACTTGGTATTTTTGCCATCTCTACTTTGCAGTATTGTATTGTGCAAGAAAAGAGGCGAGTCAGTGTTCAGTGAGGAAGATTGAGGGTATGTCATTGAAAATCCAGTAAGACAGGACGGCTGTTTTATATCGGCACCGACAAATACCCTTGATGATAGTTCCTTGGCACGGCCATAAAAATGGGGGTCGAGAGTGAAGCAGAGATAAATAACAGGAAGCTAAGGAACTGAGCATGTGCATTGTGCTCGTCTTCAACATTTGTTTGTATCAGAACCAGAACCGGGGAGACGCTACGGCAGAAAAGATGACAGCAGACGGATAGGTTTTGGACAGCAAGGATTTTAGTGCTGTATTGTATTTTGACATCATGCCAATCAATTCACAGGGGCCTACGTGAGAGATGTGTCCGTGGACCAGCGGTGTGCCGTTTGTCTCTGATTAGAGGCTTCGGCTGTCACTCGATTGGTCAGAATGGCTTTCCTGACAGGCTGAGGAAGACAAACACTGCCATGAATCTGGCGCGTTTGTCAGTCATGTGAGAAATTGGCATCGGAGCAGCAAGATAAAACATTCATCCTTCCATCCCTTTTCTCTGAAGCTCATACCTTTATTCTGCACATACATCCACCCACTCGGGTTTTTTCTCCTCTGCACATCACTAATGTAGCACTGGTTTATTTTTTAGTCAAGGCATAAAGTGAAAAAAGCAATGCATTCAATAGATCCTGTGGAACACAACAGAATGTGTTAAATTAAATGTTATCAGCCTCAGTCATCATTCCCCATTGTGTATTTGTCTATACAATGAAAGTGAATGGTGACCTCTTCCAAACATCTTGAGCAAATATAGTTTACAAATTTCTTTAGAGAGAGTATTATTTTTAGTGTTATTTTTCCTATTAATGTCCAAAATAGGGCGGAATGTGCATTACTGAGCGCTAAACACATGTAACGTCGGTTTCATTCATACTGGACGCCAGATGGCGCCCTCGTGCAGAAACTCCACATGTGCATCACAGTAGTAATAGAACTCATGACGGTCCAGGAAATTCCTAAAATGGACAAAAGCAAGATAAAAATGCTTAAAGTGATCAAACATGAAGACAGTAAACACATGACACTACAATATATGGTTTATCTGTGTGTATCTGTGCCATCTCTGGTATTTTCATAATAATGAAGTATATATATATAATCCAATGCTAATCGACATAGCCTTAATTCTGTGATGACAGCTCTATTCATTGTAATGGGAGCGCTTTTTGCTTGCTTTAACGCATTCACAATTTGAATACAAGTTTGTTTTTAATGCTACTAAGAGGACCACTTACACAATGCAAAGTGTCAGGGGTATCAACTGCATTTAAATGACGCAAACATAATGTCACACTGCCTAATATTTGCGCTACTTTTGAGCAAAAATATAAAAAAATACAGCTAATCTTCAGCATGACACGAGCCACAAAATTAATGCAGACTGGCCGGACACTGTCCACAGGCCGCCTGTTGAATACCCCGACTCTACATATTAAAAGCAGGATAGTTATTTGTAGAAAAATATGACGCAATTCAGATTATGGCCATGATTATTGCTTCTCGGTTTACACAACACCGTTTTCAATTAAAAACAAGTTATGTTTTGGCCGTTCATTTACATGACAACAATATTTTGGGGGTCTGAAAACTCAAAAGTGGAAAATGGAAGATTTTGAAAACGCTGCTGTTATCATCTTAGGATGGCATATGTGCGTAGGCATGTAGTGTTTCTTTACAAAAAGACATCGCCAGCTACTGGCCTGACATGCATAATACTGCATTTTTGGACGTTTTTACAGATTCGTGCAAACGGGGATCGTTTGACAAAGTTGTTGTCTGTAGAGGAAACATTCAAAAAATGCAGCGGAAAAATGTTTCTGTTTTTAGTACAAACTTTTTGTGTGTAAATGTACCCTCAGGGTGTTTTTGCAGTCACACAGGCAATTAAAGACATATTTTATATAATCGTATACACACATTAGTTATCCTTAAGCTCAGGAGATTATTCAGTGCCATCTAGAGCTGTGAAGACTTCCTCATTTAATTGATCTTTTTTTTTACTCTCTCTTACACACATCAGATTCACGTCATCTTCGCTCTGCTTTCCGGTCTGCTCAAATCCTCGCTCTCAGAGGTGATAATTACACCTCCACATTTATTAAATACCACAAAAGCAATTACTTGTAGAGAAGACATACTTGTATAAGCAGAGATTGATTGGATGAAGGGAGTTTATGCAAGGTTGTAAACTTGATTATTACTCCTCCACAGTTGCCTTAACGAGAATCTTAGTTAAATCACTCTCGTAAATGTTAAAATTTATTGGTTTCTTGTAACTTTTGCTATTCTGAGTATACCTTCCTACATTAAACATAGTTGTTGATTGTTGGGAAAGTTTTCACTTGATGAAATGATAATTACTTAAATATCTGTCTGTTCATACTGACATATTGAGGTGCCCAATACTGAGCAGTAGGAGGCAGATGGTAGTGAACCTGATGTAAATGTGAGGTGTTGCTCCAGCAAATCAGCTTGGAGTGTTATTCTGTGTGATTTTCAGATGTCAGCACCATGGCCTCTGTTTGAGCGAGAGACACTGATATGAATTACCCCTGATGAGCTGTCTTTGCCATTTGGAGGCAAACTCTGATCGTGATTATCTGTTTGGTAACAGATGTTCGGACATCATGCCCATTAGAACACAGAGGTGTAGGTATCAGTTTTCAGCAGCTGTGAGCAGCTGTTTAGCTTTTTTTGCCTGTGCAAGTTTAAATGTTGATTAAAATTGTGAATTTGGAATGGCTGCATTCTGAGTGAGGAGATAAAAACAAGACCTGAGTGAAAGTAAATGCTTAAAGGGATACTCCACCCCAAAATGAAAATTGTGTCATTAATTACTTACCCCCATGTCCTTCCAAACCTGTAAAAGCTTTGTTTGTCTTCGGAACACAATTTAAGATATTTTGGATGAAAACCGGGAGGTTTGTGACTGTCCCATTGACTGCCAAGTAAATTACACTGTCAAGGTCCAGAAAAGTATGAAAGACATCGTCAGAATAGTCCATCTGCCATCAGTGGTTCAACCGTAACGTTATGAAGCAACAAGAATACTTTTTGTACGGAAAGAAAACAAAAATAACGATTTTATTCAACAAATTCAGCACTGTAGCGTCACCGTAGCAGCATTTTGGAGAGTATCGCTGCACGCAAATAGCGTACGCTCTTCTATGTCAGCCGCGACACAAGGATTTGCTTTTGTGCAGTAAGCAATTACATGGTGATATTGTTTAAATAAATGTTTAATTTTTTTTAGTACAAAGAGTTTTAGTATGTGTTCGGTTGCTGCTTACGAGTTAAGTACCTCTGCTCTTAGTTGATCTCGTTTGCATAAATGGACACTTGATTCTCTCATTTCTTGTATTATTCATGCTGTTGGTCACTGAAAATAACATGAAAATTACAGACCTATTGAACCTTATGCTGATAAGAGATAAACTTATGCTTTTCTTCCCCTCTTGTCTTGTCTTTTAACATTGGCACAGATAAGCAGTCTGATCAGCTGTAAATGAAGTTTTTATTCTCCATAGATCTATATGTGCGCACACTCAAGTGTGAACATGCTCCAAAAACCTGCCAGTCATCACTGATCTACACATGTGTAGACACCTGTAGAAAGTTACTCTGCTCCTAGCTGCAGGGAATAACATTAGAGAATTACACCATGTCCCATTACTGACCCTACTGATGAGGCCAGAGAAAAGAAGAAGAGAGGAGTATTCAAAGCTAAATCAGGGGCAGTAAAAGTTGAGGGGAAAAAGGAGTGAAATCAGGGGAGAAGGTAGTCAGAGGTGACAGAATGGAGAACATTACTCCTCATTTGCAGGGAGAGATGGGAAAAAAGGGGCACTATAGCTGTCAGCACTAAACAGGCTTCACAAAAGCACTGTGCTCACATGTGTGCTCTCCTTTAATGTGTCTCCCCTGTGCAATCATACATACACACACACGCTAACATATATCACACAAAAAGTGTGTAGATGAAATGAAAGGCAAATGATGGCTTTCACAGCTCACTCAGATGGAGGAGAGAGATGAGGTGATTTCCTCAGATACACTCTCCCTTTTCTACTCTATTGCTATTATTTTCAGATTCATACAGTCTTTCTCACTGTTTGTAAACTCAGTTGAACAGTATTCATCTGATCTGGTGTCAAAAGTGTGATTCTTGTTTGCTCGTTTGTAGTTCACCTCAATCTCATTTGAGTTTTTTTTTATAATTGTCTTATATAAGTCTTATATAATTGTTTATGTATATATATATATATATATATATATATATATATATATATATGTATATGTGTGTGTGTGTGTTCTGTGTTCATAAATTAAAAGAGTTAAAAATGGGCTTTTGTTTATATCTACTTTCAAAAGTTGTGTGTTCCGTTTACGAATGCTTTGCCGACATGGCTGTAGAACTTCAGAGCCAAAAAAAGTTCGTCACACACACACACACACACACAAAATCAACGACTCACCACCACCGCACCAGATTTCCTGCCCTAAAATTCTTATCTCAGAAGAAATTTGAGAAGAACATCTGGATGTCTTTAAAGAACAGAATCTTCAATGCTGTTCCTGATCGGTTTACCATAAATAAAGTTGAATAAGCAATAGTACAAAGAACGTGCACCTTGACAGGATCCAACACAGACCCTCCCTGGTATCTCCTGATCTGTTAACGCAGTAATTCAACGATTTGATCAACAAGGAAAGACTTTTACGACGAGACTCTGAGCTTGAAGGTTTACAGATACAGGCCCAGAGGGACTTTATGACCCCGCAAACCTTTTTTACGCATAAACTATCCATCGGATAAACACAGGCGACGGATTTTATAGCTCTGTCCGAGCTAAGATAATCTCCAGGTCACCCTAAAAGTGACCTTCTCATGACCGTATAACCTCACTCTCCTCCTCCTACATTCCACAGGAACGACTCGTTTCTGTGCTGGATTAAACAAAAACTCAAACTGTTATAAACCGTTCCAAAAGGACAAACGAGTAATTACTGCTGCTATTAAAGCGATGTACTCGAAACAATATATATGTATTCAAGTGGTATTTTATATTCAAGTTGTATTGTGTATTCGAGTTGTCGTTTATAAGCGCTGTGTTATTGGAATCTGTGATATCATTTTATAATCTTTGATGTCTAACTTACCCGATCACTATTGTTAGTTTCACATACTTAGCGTGATTATTTAGAATTTAGAATTGTTTAATCTATGCCTTAGCCATGTAGGATATGAAATTGAGATCTGTACTTTGGGGAATGCCAGATATACGCTGTTTGATCTTTAATGAAAGATCATTAAATAGGCAATAAGTTGGTGTGAATGAAAGTTAACCTTTATCGTCGTAAGAAATGTTATAACACTTTATAGAAATCTGCTAGGATATTTCCTCCAGGTGACATTTTATTAGCAGATCATTCACGCACGGAAAACTGAGCCGTGTGGGCGGGGCTCCGCCCTAAAGGAACAATGTGATTGGTAGAAGCCTCTAGGGGTTGGACAGAATGCCTCCGGTTAAATCGCTAGGACACAAAGACTTTGCGCTCGCTCTCTCTTCTTGCTGACGCGCGCTGCTTAAAACTTGCAAAGTGCTCATCGCCATTAACATCCGGCAGAGCGTGAACATCGAACCAATACTTAGTCAAGAACCTCTTCAAGCCTGAAGCTGACCAAAGAACTCAGAGAAGGACTTCAAACCGCGCCTTTTCACGTCACCAAGAAACCGATCGCCAATCACAGGAGGGCTTTCCTTGAAACGCGTCAGAAAGACGTCACAGCAAAGAGCCAATCGACGCGGAGTTCCCTCCAACCAGGAAAGAAGCGAAACCACCTGCTGGGACCTCAACTCAAAGCACGTAACTAAACACGTTTCCATTTCTTCCTGAGCCTGGTTGAATTAATCTTTAAAAGCAAAGATAGAAACGTCCTCTGTTTGTGTAATTTCCGTAGGCGGAAGTTCACGAAATAGCCACAAGGGCTAGAACTTAACTTTCTTCAAATTGCTTTCTTCTTGCCAGACGTGTGTACCTGTGTGTATGTATGTATGTTTGTCTGTTAGTCTCGTGTCTTAGAATAGCAATAAACTCACGTTTCTTTCATCAAAAGAAATCTGTTTCTTGTTGTGTAATATTTCAGTATCAAACAATGTGCTCAGACTCCTGTTTACCTATGCTCATAAATTTGCATAAAGTAATATTATTATCTGATGTTACCTAAATAAGATAAACTAAATCGTTACAGATATACTGATATTACAAATCGCTGGACGATCGTTAATAGAGTATAAATCTGACGTTTTGATTAATATCAATTAATCATATCAAATCAACCCTAATTTTAATATTTGAATTCCCTACAGCTAAAATTCATAATAAAAGCTTGACCAGAGCTAAAATTCCTAATAATAATTGCTACATGGCTAAAGCTTGTTGAATCTGAATCTGTGAGAAGACAAGGCCAAAAGGAGAGTGGAACAGCTCCCCAGTGGTCTTTGGCATGTACACATACAACTTCTCTGAAAGCCTTAAATATTTAGGCGCACACACTGAGAAGACATGCCACAGCCTTTACATTTACATTCAGTTTCACACAGATGGATGAGTCTGTGGAAGCAAAGTGGCAACTGAATGACACAACACAGAATGGAGTGGAACAGATTAAACCCTCTGTGCTCCTCCTCCACTCCTAGCTTTCATTTTCTCTTTCCCTTTGCCCAATCCTTCTTTCTTCACTTTCTTCACCTCTGTTTTTGCTGGAGCTTTACTGTGCATATGCAGATTGTGCAGTTTCTCCACTCTATGATTAAAGATCAGAATCAGATTCGACTTTGATGTGAATACAACAGTTGAATACAACCAGACATTAAATGTGCATTTCAGTCACTACTTTCCATTCTCATACACTAATAATGGTACTTTATTAGCATCAGTGGTTCTATGAGGAACCTTTAATATCCATGGAATCTTTCCAAGGTTCTTTAAAGTGGAGAAGGTTCTTTAGATCATTAAAATTAATAACTAAGAAAAAAAAGGTTCCTTAAAAAATGTTCTATGGAAAGTTCTTTGGGGAACCAAAAATGGATCTTCTGTGTTATCACCATTAAAAAACCCTTTTGGAACCTATATTTTTAAGAGTGTATCATAATGCAGATTTCAGAATATTGCCCAAGAAAGCTTGACTGAAAAACCAATATATGCATAAAATATCCAAAATGTGTAGAATATTGCCCAAGAAAGCTTGATTGAAAAACCAATATATGCATAAAATATCCAAAATGTGTATAAAATCATATATATACATGCTTGAGTGGATACTTTTTTTCCAGTAAGGAGACTTGCATAAATTTGAAAACACTAACCACATACATTTTAGATGTGCATCATTTGCATAATTAGACTATTTTGTTCACTTAAACACCTAGCTTTGTTCAAAACTTTGTGATGTTCCAGTTTTTCCACATAAAATCGCATGTCTCTCTCTTTTCAGCTCAAACACATTTCCTTTAATAACGAGTTATTTAGGCTCATTATTGACTGCACCTAATATAAAGGTAGAGCTATTTGCCTGATATTTGCCTCCATATATCCAGACATGCTATTTATCATCAAATTAGTGAATTAACCCCTCTGTTTTTATTCTGTGATTATTAATAAAACAATTGGATCAGGTTCAGATACAGCATATACAATATATAGCACATGCATTCTAGCTTAAATCTCCCTGCTCGCCTTCATTTTGGCAGACTTCCAGCTGTGTAGCTTTAACAGCGATACACACACAGTACCTCATCACACACTCATACTAAGAACAAGATATTAAAAAATGCATTACTAATCAAAAAATAAGAGTTCTTGTTTAGATTCTCAAAAAAGGTCAGGTACATTAGGAAAAAAAAGAAATGCATCTAAAATAAAATAAGAGTGGAAAAACAGATCTGGGTCACTTCATACTACCTGTCTAAATGTAGCCTTATATCCCAAGTGGGGGTGAGAGGACAGACTGATAGAGTGATGAAAGGAAAAATGAAATGAAGGCAGTGTGTTCTTGTAGAACTACCTGTCCAAAAGTCCTGTCACAGCTTAAGAATAAAAAAAAAATAATATGATCTAGTGTGTGTGTGTGTGTGTGTATATACTGTACATATATATAGAGAGAGAGAGAGAGAGAGAGAGAGTGTGTGTGTGTGTGTTACACTTTCACACATTGTGCACCATAAACTGTGCCACTTTATCCAAGCTTTTGTACCATGTTTAGACAGTGGCGGGTCATAGATCTTTGTTATCAAACGCTTTCTGCATGACACTAATCACGCTCTGCTGGTTCCAAAGGAGCCATCATGTTTACTGGGCTTACAGTGTGTCATAAGAGAGTCTCTTGTGTCCTGGACTATATAACTGGCGCGTATCATCTGTTTGTTCGCAGCTCATTTCCCAGTCTCCTAGGGGCTCTGCTTTTAGCGTATACTTGTTTACAGGCTATATGCTCTGCCTATTTTTATGGGACTTTTATTTGCAGACACAGAGTGAATTATTGGACAATTCTGTTCATTATAATAGCTTTGCATTTGATAAATGTGTGGAATAATTTTTTTACGCTTTTTTTTTTAATATGACCATTTGGCTGATGGAATAATTTAAGACTGTGAGTTCTTGATTGTGTGTGTGTGTGTGTGTGTGTGTGTGTGTGTGTGTTTGTGTGAATTCATTTTTAGAGTCACTAGGGATTCTTAATGGGCGCTAGAATAATCCATCACACACACAGCATTCAAGTCAGCACACTGATATTAATATGGAAATTATCTTAGAAAGTGTGTATCTCTAGATGTGCAAGATTAGTGATATACAGTAGTCAGATATTATTATTTAATAATGTATTGCCTTTTTTGACAGCTTGTAATGGGTTTTGGATAAATGAACTTTCTTCTCAAATCTACTTTGTGTATGTTTGTGTAGGTAACGTTTGTACTGTATATGCAAGACTGATGCAAGACCTTGTATTAGTGAAGGCCAAGGAAAGGAAAAAAACTGGTATAACTTTTCCTGAAAAAATATCTAACATTTTCTTTTTGTACTCTCGTTCTTCACATCAAAAGAGACTCTACATTTAGACAGCAAAGTAAGCTATTGCTCACAGTGCGTGTGGTGTATATGTGTATGTCCGCAATTATAAGAGACTGCAGGAGCAGAAAGAGACAATGTTCCCTAAATGCATCTCTTTCTCATTCCTTTTTGCCGTCTGTTCATATGTTCATCTTATCTCTGTTCTCCCTAAAGTTGTCCAGGAGAATCAAAAACTTTTTGTAGTTTTGCTACTCTTTGAAATTGTAACTTGACAAGCTTCAAGCTAAGCTGCTGTCAAAAGTAAAAAGATAAAAAAGTAGCTAACTTCATTGAATTGAAATATTTATAGTATCAATTAATATTCATCAGACAACATTTATTAATTGGATAGCATTTGAGTAGATAAATTTGCACAAAATGCCACCAAATAAAACTAGAAAAAAACTGTGGATATATATATATATATATATATATATATATATATATATATATATATATATATAATTTTTTTTTTCACTGGTTTGGTGAATCATAGTAATTAAATTATTATTATTATTATTGTTATTATTATTATTATTATTATTATTATTATTATTATAGTCATTGATATGATCACAAATTTTTGCCCAAATTGTGCAGCCCTACCAACATGCACAGCTTCAAGATTTTAAATTGCAAATGCAATTTCCCATTCCCAATAAAAATCCCAATTGTCATCAGGAAAATCACAGTTTTCACAATATTTTTCTCCTAAATCATCCAACTTAACTTTAAGTCAAAAAACAACATTGGTCCTTCCTTTCATTGATTATATAACAGCAACAAATTAAAAAACACCTTTAATGTTCCACAGAAGAGAAGAAGAGGAAAAAAAGTAATATGTTTGCAATGATATTAGGGTAAATAAATGACAGGACTTTCATTTTTGGGAGAACTGTGCCTTTTAAATCTGATATGCTAACTGCACTAACCCCACTGTTACTGATTTCAGACACACGGCAGTAGACCTAATTTCAACAAATCCACACACAATTGTAATTCCATCAGTATCAGCCTCGTTTCCTCTAAACATCAGAACTGCAGTGTCCACCAGTTTCCATATTGTGCCTCTCGCTGCATATTTATGAGTTCATTTGTCCTGTTGATGACATTAAACATTTATTGTAATGAATGTACGAGGGGCGGATGCAATCGTTCTCCTGGGTAAAAGACTAGAGTCTTGGGTCTTTTCATCATTCTCAATACAGCCCTGCTTGCATCATCCTCAAATTAATCACATGACGTTTTACAAGCAGTTGCAACTGTTCTCGTCTCTCTTTCTCCCTTTCTTTTTCCCTCTCTACCGAATATCCAAACCCTGTTACAGCCACGGGATGTGAATCTGAACGAGCTGTCATGAATATTCAGATGTGAGGAGGTATCAGAGCAGTGTCTGTTTGAATTACAGCAGATCATACTCAAGTCACAACCTCGGAGCTCCTTGTGGGAACGGGATCACAGCTCATATACTCCTTCTGACTCATTCTTACCATTTTCTGTGACATTAAGCATAAAGACCGCCACTTCAGTCTGTTGATGCAGATCTTTACAGTCTGATAGTGATGACATCGTAATGATTTATCCGTGTTCTGATCGCTGAGCTGATTGACTTACAATGGGAAAGTTAGTCTAATGGGATCTTGGATGTAATTGCATGCATGACAAAAGAGACTGGCAACATCTGTTTTTGAGGCTGTTCTTGTGGAGTAACAGCATATTGTAATGTGCTGGATTATAGATGTCTTTACCACAAGTTTCTGTTATGTTAGTCAACCAAAAAAGGACTCCTCAAGCCCCGAAAAAACAATTTGACCGTCTCGCAGAATATGTTTTAACTCCTCCTTCTGTGTGAATTTCCCGTCCTACACACTCTGGCACCTGTCTTTCAAAGCTGCCCATAATAGCAGCCCACCTGTCTGTCATCCATCTGTAGAACTGTACCAGCTGCCGACTCCATTCTTTCCTCCTCTCATCCTCTTCCACTCTTCTCTCTCACATGGTCCCAGACCTGCAAATGACACCCAAACTGCTTTGGTATTCCCACCGTCCCAAAACATGCAGCAGGGAGCCGCTCCAGGGCAGGGAGTGATCGGCTCTGCAGGGGTTCACCTCAGCTCTGAAAGCCCCTGAAGCCTTTGAGTCACACAGCAAAACACCATCCCACACACTTTCGCAGGCCCACACATTATTGTGCTGTCAAGACAGAATGGGAATGAATATGTGAGTCGTTTGAGGTAAAAAGCTGATGCCTTTTTTTTCTGAACTAACTTTTCTGAGTCATTTTTGCTATTACTTTTTTACCAACCGGTGACTGTTTCCTCTCAAGTTCACACAGATGTCCTGGCAAAGTAAATTAATTACATACTCCACTAACCTGAAAGCCTCCAAAATTGGTTTGGTATTTAGTTGACATTCATACAGTTTTTTTAAGTGTGCAAGTTCTTCCAAATACTGTTTGGAGCCACTGTACATTTATTTAGTCTAGATGTGCATATTTTGTCTGTCTTTCCATCTATTTATCATCATAAAATATAATAATTTTTAAAATCTTTCTTGTCTTTAGTTGCTGAACAGTGGTTGTCAATTTTTAATGCCAAGGATCCCCAAATATGATTATTCTTTTGTAACAGACTTTCTTATAAATGTCCCATTTATAATGTATGATAAAAATAGTAAGCATGATATTATAATGACAACATAATGTTTCCAAAGTGGGCATGAATTTTATCATTGCACTACATCAAAGCAAATGATTAAAATATGATCATAAAATATTTAATGCAACACTTTTCTTTTTGTTTGAAATTAACAAAATGTAAATGAGCAAGTACATGATAAATCCATCTTCAAACTTGTGTTTTAGCCATGAATCACTACAGTAAATCTAAAATAATTTATATTTTATAGCTGTCAGAACGCATTTTACAGGAATCTTCATATCTGTAAATAAAGCTAAGAAAGTCATGGTGTTGTAGTAGCTTGAAGCCACAACAAGTGAACATCAAACCAAAAAATGTTTACGAATAAAAAGAGAACGTGACAGTGCCTGCAATAAAACTGTGGCTTGGCATTTCAGAAATGCATTTAGTTTACATAGCATCACATTTGCTTTGTATTTACTAGGTTCATTATGTTGGTAGCAATGCCAATCTCTAAACCAGTTACTACTTTTGTTTTTTTGCCAATAAATAGTCTACTTGTAACAGGGCTGACGAGACGTGAGGATCCATATGCAAAGCTTTATTACAAAACATGGTCATATACAGGCAGCGTCGGTAGACAGCAAACAGGTATGGTAAGGGCAAGACACAGCAATCCGTGGAGCAAGCGTGGGTCGACGATCAGCGTACAGTATCCAAAGGGGCAAGGCAGAGAGATAATCCAGAGTCGAGAGCAATAATCCAAACGAGGTGCGAACACAGTCCAAAGGGCTAGGCGAAGGGTAAATCCAGGGAACAAAGGCGAAGATCAAAACACAAGGCAAGGCAAGGCAAGGCAAGGCGAGACTATGACTAAGACAAAGGCTCCGTAATGATGCTATCGCTAGGAGAGTGATAATCGCAATACAATACTCGGCGAACAGAAACACGGGATGGCACGGTAAAGCAGCTAGCTCTAGGAGAGTGCTATACGCAGATCAGTACACAGCCCTGAGACTGAGAATGTCCATGGTTTAAATAGTGTGTGTGATTGGTGAATGAGAGTCAGCTGTGCGTGATGAGTGCAATCAGCTGTCAGTGCAATGGGTTGTGGGAAATGAAGTCCAGTGTGCAATGTGGTGTAAGAGTCCGTGTGGTGAGTTAATGACATCTGGTGGCGAATTAACAGAAGAGCAAGGCCAGGATTCGTGACACTACTAGACAAGTTATAATAATTTCCACCATTTTACCTTGAATATTAAATTTAATGCCAGCATTACCAAACTTTCTATTGTTATTTTAAAACAGTTGTTTTCAACAAGTCAAAACAACAGTGGCATAAAACCTGCTCATGAGACATTTTTGGATATCTCTTTTTTCGTTATTTATTTATTTTATTTTTGTAAAGAGGGAGAGTTTTGTTGTCATTGGCAACATTTGCACTGATAACCATGGGCTCATCTTGCGCCTCAAGCCATCAGATTCATCCACGCAGAATACTGGAGCCAAAACACAACTTGCAGAAAACTTGTAGTTTTATGCTTCAGCCACTAGCCAACATAGTGTCACTTTAAGTATAAATACATTACGCTCACATTTCTTTATCTTTTTTTCAACTGACAGCCCTAAAAATATTTTTGTAAATTCTTTTTCCTCTTTAATTTTTCGGAGGCCTCCGCAAGGTCTCTGGACCCCAGCTTGAAAGCCTCTGGCATATATATTAGAAACATTTTGATAGACTGACAAGTTGTTTGCGAAATGCTTGCGTATGCATTAGTCAGATTGTAGGAGCAGGACTATATCTGGTGGGGTTGTGGTATGGTCGAGGTCGTGTGGTGAGTTTGATGTAAAGTGACGGTAATGTGAGTTGAGAGCATATCCCCTGAGGGACACTGGACTCTGGGAAAGACAGACCGGTGCTTTAGATCACTGCTCCCATGCTAATGTGTGCCTGACTGCGCCTCATTCGCCTGGGGAGCAGGCTAAACACACTGCTGCTTGCAAAATTCCCAAAAAGGGCAAATTATTTAGAGGAACTGGAGTAGATGGCTGGCACAGAATCATTGAGAAGGATTTTAGCACATGTCCTAAAGAATTAGTCGTTTGCTAACACTATGGTGAGATTTTGTGGAGTGTTTCCACTAGGCATTGCCAGGTCTGTGTGATAAAGATAGGCCAATGACCAATCAAAACTAGGCCAATAACCAACAACAACAAAAAACCGTACCAAGAAAAATAATGCCACATTTTTTTGTTTGTTTTACGATAAACTTGTAATGTAATGTAATAAATAAATAAATCCAAAGTCCAAATCACAATTAAAATAAGTATTGTATAATACATAGTAGCAGCAACAAAGTGCAATTTATTTATAAAAAAAAATAGTAACAATATTACCTGTTTAGAACTGAAGGCTGGATGTTATTTATGAAAGCGTATTTCTGCCAAGGAATGAAACAAAAAGGTTACATCTCACAATTCAACTTTTTTATCACAAATCTGAATTGCAGAAAAGTCAGAATTGCAAATTGCAAAGATGTTTAAGGGATAGTTCACCTGAAAATGAAAATTCTGTCATTAATTACTCACCCTCATATCGTTCCAAATCTGCAAGACCTTCGTTTATCTTCAGAACACAAATTAAGATATTTTTGATGAAATCCAAGAGCTTTCTGACCCTGCGTAGACAGCAATGAAACTGACACGTTCAAGGCCCAGAAAGGTAGTAAGGACATCGGTAAAATAGTCCATGTGACATCAGTGGTTTAACCTGAATTTTATGAAGCTACGAGAATACTTTTTGTGTGCAAAGAAAACAAAAACATGGTACTGTTGTGAATGTGCATTTAATACTGACACGTAGGAGAAGAACTTGTTGAATAAATTCGTTATTTTGTAGATTATAACGATGTCCTTATTACCTTTCTGGGCCTTGAACGTGTCAGTTGTGTTGCTGTCTATGCAGGGTCAGAAAGATTTCATCAAAAATATCTTTGATGAATGAATTTTCATTTTTGGGTGAACTATCACTTTAACTTGCAACTGTGAGGTATAAACTCTGAGAAAAAAGTCTTAATGTGAGTTTCTAAATCCGAATTGTTTTGTGACAATAGAAGAAGTAGCTGCGACTCTGTATCTTACTATTCTACTGACTTATTAAAATTTTTCATAGTTTGAAAAATCTTGTTTGTGTGAACTATCAAACCCTCAAAGCACAGGGTTAAACTGTATTTCAAAAGTAGTTAAAAATCAAAACAATACTTTATACCAAAGCAGCACTACCTACTAATAGTCTAATACTGTTGTATTAGTGCTACTTACTTACTGCTGGGAGTCATTAATAATGTTTTTTTTTGTTTCTTCATAAACTAAATTCTCTTTTATTTTTAATCAAGGCTGTTTCCACAGCAACACACATTTAAGCAATTAGTGAACTGACAATGTTTTGCTTTATATATCCTCTTCTTAATAGGACCTCTAGGTTGACACAGTACAGAAAATGTTCTTATCATTGCAAGTCAGACGTGGAGTCATCATCTGACCGAGTGCGGGCGAAGCTATTGGCCAATGCACAAATGTAATCTACCCCTTCAATGGCGTCTCAATAGAGAGTTCTGATAATGAGAGAGGCTGACGAATTGACAGTGCAGTGCCCTGAAAATTCATTATCATTCCTTCAGAAGGTACATAAACAGCATATGGTGGGGAGGCAGAAAACATGTGTGAGGGGTAAATTAGCTTGTAATGATTCCCGTGGTGGAGGAAACCTCTACTCGTCTGAAATGCCAGCCAAGCCTCCTTTCTCAATCTGCCGAATTAAATCGAACAAAAGGACTGTGGTGGCCTGCTACCGCTTTAGACTCTAATGCGGTTGCTGTGGAGGAGAGAGAGAGCAAGGCAGAGATGTTTGTAGGTAAATTGATGCGTTCTTATCTGTTTTTCCATTTCTGAGTAATCATTCAGACAAACTAAATCCTCACAAAGCACGCCATCTGGTTGTGCTTACAGGAGTGGAGTATGACAAATGGCTGTTTGCCACCAGAGACTGACATTGAAGTGATTTTACAAACTCTGACAACAGTAACCCATTAAAACCCCATAAATGGTGAAAGGTAATTAACCAATCCTCATAATTCTTATAAGTATGAATTACTTTTTGACTTTCAGACTGCGTTAGCTCTTACAAGGGCACTTGTGACTAGTTAAAATTGTGATGTCATTTCAAGTTTTCTTGCACTGTGAGCAAAACAAGTTAAATTAATTGCCTTAAAGTAATTAAATAATCTTCACCATGAGTGAACTTAACCATTTTATTCACCTAGTTGTAAGCAAACTTAACTCATAATTTTAGTTGCTTTATAATGATGCTGTACCACCAACTTCTTAATGTTGACAAAACAATTAATTGTACCCATTGTGAAGACCACATTAGGTGAATTGATTATACAAGATTACCTTATTATAAAGCAATTAATTATGATTTGTTAGGGTTTATAATGCAAGTAATTTGGCAATCACATTGCTATTCCACTTTGACAACTGTCAAGGTGCCCTTGAAAAAGCAAAACACACATCACTGTAATGGTGACAATGAATTACAACAAAACCAGATCAGCATTGCTAAAAAGAGCTAAAACATCTATTGAGTACAATTACATCTATTTTCTTATCAGTCCCAATGCATTAGATGTCAACATTTGCTGCCAGTGAGCAGCAGTGGTCAAATTTAATCAGATGTCCCAGGTGAAAAACAAGTGCACTTCCATAATGTACTTAAAGTGCTCTATCTTCAGCCACTAATTTTGCACTTAATATACTAAAAATGATTCTTTAGTACTTCTTAAGAACATCTAAGTGTACTTAAATGTGCTGTTTGAGACACCATAAATATGAACTAAAATGTGCTTTTAACATACTATCTCTGTATTAAAAAATGTGTTTAACACTTGTAGTGCACTTGAACCCATCTTTCATACACTAGTGGGTTCAAGTGTACTATAAGTGGTAAGTAAATAATTTTTTTTTAATACAGACATAGTATGTTAAAAGCACATTTTAGTTCATATTCATGGTGTCTCAAAATAGCACATTTGAGTACACTTAGATGTTCTTAAGATTATCTTAAGAAGTACTGAAGAATACTTTTTAGTATATTAAGTACAAAATTAGTGTGTGAAAATAGAGCAATTTAAGTATTGTTCAAATCTATTAACATATTTACTGACATATCGCTCAAGACTTACTGATATAAAAATCATAATTAAACTTTATTTGAAGTACTAATCGTGCACAATGTCCATTTCTTAATATTAAGCCTAAAATATGTTTTAATGTCACTATTGATGAGAATTGTATGATCTCTGAATAATATCAGTCTTTAAATGCAAGATAATTAAAGAGTACCTAAAATATACTTGCAATAGTTCCAGCACAATCAAATATACTTCAGTATATCTTTAGTTGGACTTCAGCACTACTTTCGCACAATTAAAGTGCACAAAAGTGGACAAAATTAGTTGTTCTAATTTAGCAGACTTTAAGTATACCTGTTTAGTATACTAAAAGTACAATTGCAGGGTAGGTACATAAATATGTAAATGTATTTGTAATATACTTAGCATGAAATAAATGTATTTCAAATACATTTAATATATTTATTTTTTACATATAAGAGTGTTGTTTTGCCTTCATAGCTCATCAGGGTTTACAATGTGGGCCTGTTTGTGATCTAAGCCAGACGCTAAATCATAAGAATCTGATCAATCCTGTAATATCATCTGCCCACTCATTTATTGATATCTCCATTCAGTCATTTACATCAGATGTATCTTTTAAGGATGGCTAGGCAGAATAAGCTTGTACGGCTGTCCTCCCCATGTAAACACTTCACACGTTAGTGGAAGATTGTTGGTGAGCGTTTGACATGGCTCTGATCTCAGGCCTGCACTGCCTTCCTCTCAGTGCTGTCAGGGCTGCTATGATGAGCCTGTCACTCACATGATTAATTGCATAGTAATGACTTCCCATCATGCAGAAGCAGCACTCAGGAATAGACTGATGGTTTGGCTCTTTTTTGCGCAGTGGCGGATGAACTTGACCAGAATGCAGAGCAGGCACGGCCTGGCTTTGCTCACTTCCTCTCTCTCTTTCTCTTTCCCACTCAGGAACACTCTTTTCTTGGGCTCTGCTGATCAATACTCATCCATCCATCTCCCTCACGCTTTCTATTTCTTTCATGGTTCCTCCCTAGCTCTCTAAATTATTGAGACCAAGGTTGACCCTTCTCCTTTGGGATATCAATTATAGAAGGCACAGCAAGCCTGAGAAAGACTCCGAAAAAAACCGAAGTGATTGATTATGAATCGCAACTCATGAGACTTTAAGGAAGAATTACTACAGACTTTTCACATCCAGGAAAAGACGAAGACTTTATGAAGTGTGGACAAGGGAATAAAGCACAAACACACAGCAAACCAGACACATGAGTGAACAAGGCGATGAATTGTGAAACAGAGGACTGAGATTGAGTTTTTACCCAGCACCCAGATTTTACAGTATTCACAAGTACCGTGTTTGCAAACAGCTCAGTGCGTAGAAGTGGAGTTTCAACGCTGATCCTATTTTTTCAGCATTATGCTTTGAACTCGGCAGAGAATATGTTAAAAATTCACTGTAAACCTGTTCATCATGGTCTTTTGCAGTATAGGCAGATGATTTTCTGCACGTTGTGGTTTTGACTCCATTCCATGTGCTGTAGTTGATTTATCCTTTGGATGTAAATGTGATCACCATTCTCATGTAAATTAGATTTCAATCAAGTTTGCAATAGTGGCCGACTCCTGATGACCATTTTATAGTTTATGGCAGTTACTGTGTTACAAGAATTACTCTATGCTGTAACCCAGACATGACTTTATTTTCCATATAGAGCCACAGTTCTGTTACGTAGCAGAAAGTGTCACTGTGAAAACACAACTCATGCCTGCTCAGATGGAAAGACTGAGAAGTTAAAAAGAAAAATGATTATTTCACGCTTTTTTGGAGAAGGATGTCAAACAAGGAAACAGTAAAGTGGTGGACAGAAGAAATAATATCCAGACAGCATAAAAAGCATGTATGAATAATCTTGTTTATTTGATCCAAGGCATTGTGACCAGGGGGGTCCATCACAGTTTAGCCAACATCAGAGTTCCTGTGTAGTTGGGAGTAATTTCCAGGTCTGGAAAAGTATGGAAAAAAGAAAGCAGAGTATGGAAAAATATTTGCATTTCCATACTTTTGCCCCTATTTATTTTAGAAAATTAAGAATTTAATGAAAATAAATGTATCATACAAGAAGTGTGTTTTCATGGCAGCTGTTTAATGATTCTTTAGTGATTGTCTAACACAACTGAATAAATTGAAGGTACGCTTTTTCATTATGCAAAAATGCAGGTTATAAGCATTTTGGGTTTACACAGACAACAGACTTTAGTGTGTGCACAAGAAACCATTAAACTTAGCAAATACGACAATGCTCAACGATGCCCATTTAGTGTCATTGTTTCTCTGCTGCCACAGGGGATGCATTAAATTGGACGTTAGAGGTTCTACCCTAAGGAAAGCCAAATTTTGAGCAAATAGATCTCTATCAATTCCTGTGAATCCATGCTCTCATTTTCTTCATAGTAAGATCGCAGTGACGCATAAAGGAAATAGAAATTGTAAAGCGTAAGCATGCAAAAAATTCCCATGCGCATGTGTATAGTTTCTGAGGGCAAAAAAAAGTTTCTTGTGTGCATGCAAAAGTTTCTTAGGGGCTCTGTATGTCGTTACTAAAATCAATGAATAAACCCCTGAGGAAATGAAAATGACTGTACAGATGACTGTACTATATACCAAATATAAAGCTGAAAATAATGCTCCTATGAATCATTTATGTTAAACATGTTATGAAAATCTACTGAGAGTTTTGAAAATTTGAAAATTGAAAATGTGTAGGAACCCTGCAACATACATTGATCCTGCCCATAAAGCTCAGAGGGACTATTTGCACCAAGTTTAAAAACATTGACCACACAGCACAGTAGAGATCAGTGTAAGTGAATGCTTGATAAGCTGGCAGGAGGTGGAGATATATGGTAGAGGTTAGATAAAATAATGTGAACACCTGGGAAATATTTCTTTATTTTCCAACATAGATATAGCTTCCAACCTTTAGAGATTGTTTTACTCTTCTCTTCAAAACTGCCTATAGTGGTTTGAAAATATGTAAGTCAGTTGATATGTTTGGCCAGAGCAGATGTTGAAGTTGATTTTGGTGCCCCAGCTGTCCAGGTTTTATGATCATGACAATATTTTTTTTACATTTTAGCATTGGTGTCTCGGATTAAAGTCTTAGCAGTTGCAGCTCTTTCATAAATGCTAGCTTTTTGAAGTTGTCTATGGTCAGGTTTTGTGGAAACAGGGCCTTTAAGGTGAATATTGAGGTTTGTGTAGTTTGGACAAAATCTTTGTGTGTGTGTGTGTGTGTGTTTGACCATCCCCAACGTTCACTTTAGGTTTTCACCCACTATTTTTATTTGATTATGAAGCCTTGCAATGCTTTGTGTACACAGTCATAATCATAAAGTGTGTTGTTTTTAAAACATCAAACAATTGGTGTCTTAAGGTTATAGACACTCCTGCTAAACGGGCATCCACAATTTGCCCTTTTTTTGGAATTGTTGGGAACTATAGTAATTTTACATGTTATAAAACTACATAATATACATTCCACTCTGAACAGGTGGATCATAGTCAGCCTTCTTCTGTTCCCACTCACTATTTCAGTTCAGATCAGTACAGTTCATTTTAAATCACATGTATTGAGGAGCAGATGAGTCATTGTCATTCATCAGAGGACCTTTACAGTGCTCAAGAAGGCTATTACATATCATTGTATATATACACTCGTGGTTGAAAGTCATCATGTATTATGTATTTTTGCGATTGGGTATTGAACTTCAAGTCTGTGAAGTATAATTCATCTTCACACCTCCTGCTCACTCATCTATCATTCACATTTGCTTGCATTGATCTCTACTGTAATATCCTCCACTTTATTTCTACAGATTTGAGGACCTTAGTGGTTAAAAATCTGGACTGGTATCAAAAATTTGTAGGTTTGAACCCTGCAGGGAGCAATCGTGGAATTATCACCATTGTGTCCTTGAGCCACTTAAGCAACCCTAGGCTGCTCCAGAGGAATTTAACATCGTGTCATCGTATGAAAGTTTGCTAAAACAAATTCCTCAGTCTGTGGCCAGGCTTTTCTTTCTTCCATTGCTCTGCTCACTCCTACTCACTGATGTTCTGTTGTACTTTTCTTTAGCTTATTTCTTCTGTGATGGATTGTGCATGGGGAGCAGTAGAGAAAATGGTCCTGTTATAGGCCTATAATAAACCTGACAAATGGTGCACACAAGCACCCCGCTCACAGAACTGGGTATTTTTTCCCTCTCTATTTTTTTTTCACCGTATGCAATTAAAAGCAAGCTTACTGATGGTTTTGTACTACAATATAGCTCTAAAACAAACTGTCTAGAATTGCAAGTACTTGCGTTCAGCACTTACCGAAGCACACAGAGATAGTTTATCACCGACCAACAACACTTGTGACAGTATATTACTGAAGTTGTGAAAATCTTTGGCTTCGCTGTTAAAGAGGAAAAAAAAAATCTGTCGAGTGCAAAGTGAGAAACTGCTTGTAGAAAATTGCTTTGTGCTTTGTTTCTTTTAACAAATATAATTTAGCCCTCATTACTTCATTAGTCTATACTTAGGCATCTCCAATGGTTTGTTAGTTATTGTAGAAGAAGATGCAATATTTTCTTGAGTTCTAGCTGAGCTAGCAGCAGTGCTGAATGTCAAATGAGACCTTTTTAAATATGATATGATGCCATTTTACATTTAAATCAAGGGGTCTTCATGCATTCGGAGAGAAAACACATCACACAACACATACGATCATGCAAACCTCTGATGGCAGTTGAAAATGCTGTAGCGTCCACAGAAAAGCCCTTGCTGCAAATGTTTTGAGAAGGTAACCATTCATATGCAGATGTAGCCATTGCTTAGAGATGACAGCTGTTTTCTGCTTGCTAAATAAATCCCTTCTATATTTGTTTTGCTCAGCACTTGGCAGATCAGAATGGCACAGCAGAAGAAAAAGTAGACATTTCAGCACTATAATCATAATGTAAATGAATAATCTGTTTCTTTTTACTGTGCAACCATACTTAACCTGAGCAATCCAAGTAAACAGCGTACTCGCTACTATAAAATGGTGGCATTTTTTATGACATTTATGACTTAATGTAGCCATTCAGCACTTTTGCTAAGGAACTCCATAATTGAAATGGCATACTTCATTACATTTTGCACTTGATAATATTGCAAAAAAATGTAAGATCTTTTAGTGGCCAAAACAAATTTCAAAGGTGAGAATCTCTATTCTCTAGGCCTCAGTGGCAGGTTTGTTTTTAGTTATCACCACTGAGTTTAGATGTTTTAGTTTGGGAATACCCAACTACTGAGTTAACAGCGTCATTTGTCAATTCTATATTTGTCAGTTAAACCATTTCCTCTCTGAATCCTGTGCCTAATAGTGTACATTGTGTGGGAAACCTGAGTGATGATGGCGAATGGTAGTGAAGAATTGTGATGCACAGGAGCCCTCCCTGGGACTTAACGTTGTCATTATCACAGCTTGTAAAGAAATCCTCCCAATCTGCTGGGGCTAAGAAGATGATGTTAGAGCAATGTGCAGAAAGAATGCCTTTAAACTGCATGTTTTAAGCACTGGGCCATTTTAAATCACTATCAGCCATTGATAATTGCCTGAACCATCTGTCTTTAAGTCTCTGACTGGCAGTGTTCACTTTAAACATAAACAGTGACTTTTTTTTTTTTTTTTTTTTTTGTTTGTTAGAGAGGGTTACTTGAGGACAAAGAGTTGTGACCATATATGATACAGAAAGAATTTTTCACCATACAACAGCAAAACAGCCTTTCCATGACCCCTTTCATGAGTGTTTTGATATTGTTTGTGGGAATTTTCTATTTCCTCCCTCTATTCCATTATTTTTCCAGAGATTCTTCAGTCTTAACGGCTTTTAAGCACCATAACTCTGCAAAACGATTGTTTTGAAATGAAATTTTGAGATTTTGAAGCATTATGAAGACGAGTTATGAATATGGCAGCTGAGAGCGATAGCCACCCACTGTACGGTAATGAAATTGTAGCATTCACACGTGCAGAGGCAGCTCAAGGTTTAATGTGAAAATCTAGTGTCAGCTCCAATGATTCAAAATGAATCCTCCATTTATTGCGCTCCTCTTACCTTGGAAGAGGCCATTTTGTTTTGTAAAAGTGTCTGATATCTGAGATAACTTGAGTATGACTGTGAATGAACCTAGTATTTCAGTGACTGCTTTTGGAACTCTTTCATGTATTGTATTGAGGGAGAATGGATGGTATTTCAAAGAAAAATAACCCTGCCAAGAACAACTTACGCAGAATAGTCACCTAAGGACAGTTTTGCAGGCCATTTATATGAGCTATAGTACACACTGATAGAGTGCACACATTAAGCGGTCAGAAAAATGTTTTGTTTGGCCTGTAGAAGTCTTTTCAAAAGCATTGTACAGTATACGATACACCTCCATTATACAGTATGATGTCTAGAGATTTGATTGTTGAGTTCTACTGAATGAGTTTTTGTGTGTAATATATGACCCAGGCATCAATCATTTTTATCATTATTATTTTTAGCAAAGTATTTTTATAAGCTAGAAATTGTTCATTAACTTGATGCTGTGGTTGCCAGAAATACACTATAAATACGATTTTGAATAAATATAAAAATACAAAATTCACTTTTAGCATCTAAAATGATTAATATTAGTGATTTAATTTAGTTTTATTTTTAATATATTTAGTATCATGTTAATATCTGCTATTTATTATTTGAAAATATCGCTTTCAGTCAGCCAAATTTATCCCTTATTTTCATATGGTGATTTTTGTTATGATGGGACTCACTTTGAGTTAAGAACGCATCGTTAACAACTGATAAATTAGCCATTGCCACCTGTCAGCCATATCCTTAAAATATCCCATGTAAATGAGCCCACTGACATCATCACCACCTACACCCACACGCCAATAACCACAGTTTTTTAATAACACACATGCAGAGTACAGATGCTGCTCTCAATAGTTTGATTTGCTCCATATGGTGAGTACGGGACCATCACAAAAGTATTTCTGCATTGAGCACCAAACAAGAGTTCACACAGGGCCGATTGCACTGGCTGATCATTTGTCTTTCATCTCTTAATTATCATCTTTAGGACCTTGGGGGGGCTGTAGTGTACACGACCACCCAGAACTCATGCATACAGTATGCACGCCTTCACACAAACATGCTCACACACTTTAATATGCTCTGGTGCCATCGGTGCAGCGATGATTCAGAATGGCATAAAAACCTAGGGTAAGTGGACTCCCGGGTGGGGATATTGTCTTTCCCCAGCTTCACACAGGCCTTGTTTTCTCAGTGTATAATAATATCTAATGATGATGAGCCTTGATTACCGCTGCAGAGAGTAGCAGGCTACTGGAGCATGGAGGAAAAAAGCAATTTAGCCCAGCACAAAATCTGTCTCCCACAGAGACCATCACCATAGTAGACTGCGCTGGGCAGGAATCATTAAAGTTCTTACAGGGTCTGAATCCTAATAAAACTCACTCCACCTGTGTGTGTGCGTCTGGATGCTCTGACCTGATTGGACTCATCTAATCTAAAATCAGACATGCAAGTCAGATTGTCCTCATTTGTCTGGTTCCTGCTCTGTGTCAGATGGCATCAGTTAATCGCACAGCCATTTCTAAATCCTTTAGCTGCTGTTTGAGAACACGTTTACTTCTCCTGACAAACCATGTTAACTGAGACAGCCTCAAGTATTCCGTATAGATACAGATGTGGTATTATTACTCAAAGGAGGTCATTTTGTGTTATATCATGTCTCCAGTCTCTAAAGGGGCGTTCAGACTGACAGCCATTTGCAAAGCAACCGAAAATCATTCATATTCATTGAAAATTGGAAATTTGGGGCAGCATGAGCTCCTGTGATTGTTGCAGATGTTATGTGGTTGTGTCTGGCAATGTGACAAAGTTGAGTGGAGTTTAAATTTATGCAGCTTTTTTGCTGTTGTTATACATATTTTCATATCAGCTAACATTGGATATATTTTGACTGTTTAATAGTATGTACTGATTTCCCCTACTTTAGGCATTTAGATTGCCTGTCATCTAATGCTTATTTAAAGTTTATCTTTTTAACCATAAATCATTTGTTAACACTTTTAAATGGAATCTTTTGCAGATCCCAAAATGAATATCCATTTTTCATACTGTACATTTTAATGTTGGTAACTTTTTTATTTATTCTAACAATGCCGGAGAATGCGATATGGTTTAGTATAATTATGGAATTGCGAAGACTGAATTGTAATTATGTAAATATTTAATCTGATGCACTGCGTGTTTCAGAGTGCAGCACTGTGATCTTTTCACGGTTCGTAGTATATGCTGCTGTACACGAACTCCATCTCTGCAAGTGCAATTCTCTGCAAGTAAAAATATTTCTGTATGATATTTTCTCATCATTGGTCTAGGGCTGGGCAATATATCGAACGATATGATCATGCGCATCTTGTCAGTAAAGCCGGTTCCTTGATTAGCGGTAAATCTCCATCACCTGCTTTCAAATGGAGTGGCATTTAATACACGGAGCCGTAGTTCACTGACAAGCTACGCAATATCGCGTTCATTATCGAAGGCGATTCATCTGCGATAATGAACGCGATATTGCGTAGCTTGTCAGTGATCTACGGCTCCGTGTATTAAATGCCACTCCATCTGAAAGCAGGTGGTGGAGATTTACCACTAATCAAGTAACCGGCTTTACTGACAAGATGCGCATGATCATATCGTTCGATATATTGCCCAACCCTACATTGGTCATTGGAAGCAGTGGCCAAAATGTAGACAAAATAGTAAAATTTTAATATAAGACATTATAGATGGTGATCCACCTTCTATCAGATACTCCAGTCAAGTTGTATAGTAACTGTGAGTTTTTTTCTTTGTTCTGTATTATCTCTGCCATTATACAGGAACATAAAAAATGATGCATGTTGTCAGAAGTCGTGGGTATGAGAGTCTGATTCATTCATTGATACTCTTTTTTTTTTTTTGGTATATAATGCATTATTCTCAGCAATTTATATAGTCTACACATGTTTTCGTCTCCCAGAAACGTTTTCAATGTTTCAATGTAACTTTTAGTTCAAAACAGAATGACATCATTTTTTTTCCGCAAATGCATCATCCCATTTGAGCTCAGATGTTCAATAGTTATGGCTAGACCACTAATAGCGTCTACTACAACCAACAATGCAGCTATTAGACGAGCTCTAGCGCAGAAATCACTGTCAGTCTGAATGCCCCTTAAAAGAGTGCTTAGGAATAATGGAGCTGTCCATGGTGCTGATCTGTTTTACTAGCTCTTATGCGGTGCTGAAAGGACAGCGCTCATGAACACAAACTGATGCTCCTGGCAATAAGCGTAATAAAAACCTGTAGGGGAACATCTGATGAAATAAAACATTTGAAGATGTGGAAGAACAATGACTTGAAAGTTCAAAGGTAGCCTATCAGAGATGTGCAGTATAATTTTATATAGGCTAGAGAAAATATCTAAAAGTCACAAAGGCAAATTAATGTTGAGGGGAAGCATCAGACGAAGTGCGTGCTTGGAGTGAGAAGGTTTGTACAACACTTCTGTCAGTCAGGTCTCATTCCTCGTCCAGTCGTGCATGTATTATGCTAAAGCACTTAAAGAGCTGAACGCAGTTGGTGTCAGAGTGCATATGAAAGCTCCAGCTTGAAAATCACCATTTTACTTCAACCACAGTAATTAGACGTGAAAGGTTTCATTTGCACAGGCACACTCACGCAAACATCTTGACACATCTTCAAACAAACATTCACAGGAGCACAATGAGCAGAGACGCTAATGTTGAAACATAACAGGGCTGTCAAGAGGAACAGACCCACGCATATGCCTGCACACCCACTAAACTGATGTAATTGTCATTAATGAGTAAGAAGCGGTCTATATGTTGACCGTAATGAGGAGTATTTGTTTAAATACTTAAACAGATTGTTTAATTATGTTATCCTTCAACAGCAGCCTAATTAACAAATGAACCATAAAAGACCAACACATTCATTTTTCATATTTAGAAAACAATATAGGGGCGGATGTGTTGTGAATTATCATGTATCATGCAGCTGAACTTCAAATGCTTGCTTATCAGAGGGTTAATATTAAACAAATGTGAGGTTTCTGAAAGTCAGTCATAAACACTGGACTTAATATTTTCCTATAACCATTTGGTTTTTATATCACATTCTCACTGGCCCCACCACCACCATTTTAATTTTTTTTTTGGTAATCACATTTTTAATATTATATTTAGCAATGCTTTTATGTATTAACTTGGAATGTCTACATTTTTACATTCAATGAAATATATATCTAAGATATATGTGTATATATATATATAATGTAAAATGTAAAAGCACTCTAATGTACATTATTGATAAAAATAGAAAAGAAGCAAAGCTATTTAGATAAAATATAATCATATGTGATTTTTCCTGCACATATTTCTGAGAATGTCCTTGTTCTTTTTTCTGTGTCCTTTTACTATTTTTCAGTATTAATTACTTTCAAAACCATAAATTTTACAGTGTTTTACTGTAAAGGTACATATAATGTGACATTAAACCATTTACAGTACAATTTTCCACTGTATATAGTAAGATATTTTACAGTTAACAGGTTTCTACTGTAGCATTTTTTAGCATCTTTTCTATAAAATTAACATTTTTTACAGTGTAAGATACAATATTATGAAATACTAAACCTATGTACTTCCTATGGTTTAAATGAGTCCTTAGACTGGGTTAGGGGTTGGTGCTCATTACACAGCCACAGCCGTCAAAGAGATCCGAAGACAACTGGGGATTTACAGAAATCCTCCAAAACCAAGTCCGAGGATAACTGAGGCTTTACGCAAGTCTTCATAATGAGGTTAAAATGTCCCCAGAGCGGCATTTTGGTGATGCACAGATAAATGTTGCTTCTGAGCTTGTCACAGAAACTGTATTGCATAGGTAAAAACTGGTTACACACTGTTGCACCATATGCTCTAGACATTTTTAATTGGTCTCATTATGTGTAATCATTGGAACCTTTATATGTTTGAGTTTTTTCTCTCATATATATAGAAATGAGAGCAATCAGATGTGTTTAATAGGTTGTCTCTTTGTTTTCAGTGAAATATGAAAGAACCGTTTTCAAGTGATTTAATGCTTGGAGTTCTGAATAGATTGCAGACCATTTGAGCTCCACTTCTGAAGATATGGGATAGCTACTCACCCACTAAAAGCTAAAGCAATAAATGCTTTTAAAAATTTCATGGTGATTCTAAACTCTGTAATTTGTTTTGACAGGAAGAAGGGGGAAAGTGAAAAAGTTAACCCAGATTTGGCTTCTCTCCTTTGGGGCAGTATTCGCCCGAGGCTCAGCTCTTCAGGTTTCACAGTGGAAAAAAAACAAGAGATATCATACCTTTCAGATGCCATCTAAGGATGATTAAACACAAATACATTTGTTGCACATGTGCTACTGTATCATTTAGGCAGTGAATCCTTTCCTTTCTTCTTGAAATTCATCATTTCTGAGCCCCATGTTCTTTTCTCTACATAATTATCAATCTTTTTCTTTGCAGCAGAAGCTGGAAATTAATCAGAAATCCTATTAATTAGGCCCACATATTGTGGCTCTATAAAAGGAGGAGAGAAGGAGAAAGAGAGAAAGAAAGAGAGAAAGAAATCCAGCTGATTATATTCTAGAGGACTTTTTTTGGTGATGGCAGGTTCTTTCCTGTCTGTTACCAGGTGGATCAGCCTCCTAACTTAATCATTTGAACCAGATTAAGTCTGTTGGACTGATCTCTGTCATTACTGCTTGGCTTGATTATCTCCTTATTTAGAAAACCATAAGCAGGGCAGCAGATACAGTAATTCACATTATAAATGAGCCAGTGGGATCCACTCTAATTCATAATGCACACAGGCAGACAGAAAGTGCTTTATTGTGCCTGCTTTATTTTGCTGTTATAATGTGTTGCGTTTCTTTATTCGTTTTTATCAGCGATATGAAGATCAGCCATGAAAAGGTCAACAGTAAGACCTCCAGCCGCAGAGAGATCGGCATTATGAATATCAGCCAGAGAAAGATAAGCAATACGAATGTCAGCCAGTGAAAGCAATATTTCATCAGCAGAGTATCAGACAGTGCTGGAGGAATTAGTAGTAGGAGGGTCAATGACATGACCTTATTTTATCTGAATCTATTAATTAAAAAAAACGTTTAAATGCAATTCCGTTTCATGCTTCCATTTCTTTGAATATGATGAACATTTTTTAATTATTTTGATTTTTATTTAGCCTAAAGTAAATATATCTTACATCTTGTATATCAGATGTCTGTCAGCTGTTGGATATCATAATCCTTGAAGAAAATTCTTGAAGAAAAATCATTATTAAATGTTTAGAATAATCTTTCATTATTATGTCTTAGAAAAAAAAGTTAAGTGTAAATTGTTAAAGTATAATGAATAATATAATAATAATTCATTATTTTTCAGAAAAAAATATATTTATATTTAATATATATAATAACTTTAATAAATTGAAGGTTACACTTGACATTTTTAGAGTAATTAAATTTGGGACTTCACACATGGGATTCAGACATTTTTTCCTTCTGATTTTTTCCTTTTCTTATCTTGGCCACTCTTATTTGTCCTAAGAACATCTACACAAAGAACATCAAGTATTTGAGCAGTCTTGTCATCTTTACCAGACAGGCTGTACTTGACAACTAGACACCAGCTATCATAACATATTATGATTTGTATTTTAAAATACACAGACCTGTTGGGTGTATCTGTAATCTCACCATTTACACATTGATTTCCACACTTTATTTCTGAATGTGAATATTTATCTGAAGACTACTGACAGAATACATTTAACTTCAGACAAAATGTTTTCTATAAGGAGACTATTTTAGACCCTTCTTCCCCTTGTCTTTCTCTCTGTTTGTTACTCTAATTCATGTCTTTGAAGCTGTGCTATTCCAGAGCACAGCTTTTGGTTTAGCATTACGGTTTTTGATCTTCCTTTAAGGTCCCTCAGCGTTACCTAGACAGTACTAACAGCAGGCGCCCGTAAAACTGAATAGGCACAACGCTCTAGGGTTATCATCTCCACCGAAAGCCTCAAACTGTAGGAAAGACCGTGTATACTAGGTCATGTGATTAGCTCAAATGAGCTAAAGCCATCTGGCTTCTCTTACTGATGCTTATGAAGCTTTCATCTCATTTCTGCGCCAGTTGTGCTGAACTCTAGCCAAATGCACGAGTTTGCTTTTGTGGTAAATTGCTGATCTGATCTGTCCGTATGTGTGAGTTTGTGTACACCGTGCATTATTATGTTTCGATATGATCAGGAACGGAGAAGGTCAAAGTCAAGCGAGCTTGCTGCATGCACATTCGGAGACACACACACATGCTGTGCCACCCCTGTGAGGTATATTAAGCTAGTGAATAATTGGTTCATTTCCTGCATCTTGGGTTTTTCACTGCAATCAATCGCCCCGAGCACATAGACTCTCTCAGCTATAGTTAGACACATCAGGAGGCTCAGAAAGTGTGTGTGTATTATTCTATTGTCTTTACGCTGTATTTTTAGATATATTTTTATACATATACGTGTGTGTGTGTGTGTGTGTGTGAGAGAGTGGGCCCCTGTGCAGGCCGTGTGAAGCCCATCTGGGTGTATGTTAGTGCAGTAGTCATCAGTCTGCCTGTAGCTGGGGCCAGATGGTCGTGCCTCTGCAAGCCACTCAGTAAGTACATCACAGATCCGGGCATGTGGGCCAACCGCTCCACTACATCTTACTTAAATAGTCCCTCTCTCGCTCTCTGGCTTCCTCTGTTCCCTCATCTCTCTTTCTATGCACAGTATACATCACTGTGATACTGATACATTAGCGTACATTAGGGAAAGCATTTGTAACCCATGATGCAAACACATCACACTTACAGTAAGCACCATGCCCATTTCTCATCACTTCCTGTTTTGTAGTGTTCAGTGGGTACTAAAGTTTAAGAAAAATACAAAAATCAAAAAATCTGCACTCAAGATCCTTTGAACAAAAATGCATTCCTGTAGATTTACATGAAAGTGACAACAAAAACTAAAGTGCACTAACAAAAATGTGACTGTGCACACACAAAAAAGCAAACGTTTCTAAATCTTCAGGAATTTATTTTTGTTCAAAAGACCTTGAACTATGCATTTGTTTGGTCTGTGGATTTTTTGCTTTTGCTTTTTGTATTTTTCTCTATTGATTGAATCTACGCACCCAACTATATATATTTTTTTATTTTAATTGGAGCAGGATTTTTTTCGTACTAAAGTTTGAAACCATACTGAAAATCTTATTTTAATCTGGAAATAAAAGTTTAGGATTTTGACAAATTTAAAATAAAGAAATGCTATGATATTAGATGAATATAAAATATTTCAGATTTCTCACTATATCTAGGTCAGTACATACATTTTTGATATACGTTATGTGAACTGCTTTGAATAGAAAAAGGGGGATAAACCAAATACTAAGAACTTTGAAAAAGTCACATTTTCAAGACAATTGTTATGCTAAATTAGTAAAAAACTTAAAGTTGCATTTTCAGTGGTTATTTCAGATTTTTAGTAGGCATACAGTATATACACTAGTTTATACAGTATATATTTAGAGTTGGTAAGAATTGGCAAGAACAGTAATATTGTTAATTATTATAACAATTTTAAGTAATTGTATTTCTATTATTATATTTATTATTTAAAAATGTAATTTATTCTTGTGATGGCAAAGCTGAATTTTCAGCATCATTACTCCATTCTTCAGTGTCACATGATCCTTCAGAAATCATTCTAATTTGATGAATTGGTGCTCAAAACATTTCTTATTGTTACCAATGTGGAAAATAGTTGGTGCTGCTTAGTATTTTTGTGGAATTTTTTTTTTTTTTTTTTTTTAAATAACAGCATTTATTTTAATTTTTGGTCCCACTTTATATTAAGTGACTTAACTACTATGTACTTACATCAAATATAAGTACAGTGTACTTATTGTGTTCAATTTGTATTTTAAAATACTTTTGTGAAACCATGTATGTACACAATAAGTGCATTGTACCAAATGATTAATTTAAATGTAAGTACATAGTAATTAATTATAATCCATTCACTTGTCTCAAAAGTCCTTGCGGTTTTCACAAAATGTCAGGTAGTAGCAGCCAATATGCATTAGTAGTATTGAAAGTTTCCATGTATACATGCCATACCACTACTGTGTCTGCTTTACTTGAATCTACTTTTGCAAATGTAAGTGTTTTGTAACAGCACAGGCAAATAAATTGATGGAGCATTTTTAGGTTATCTTCTTAATGCTGCTGTCTGGGGAGCTACAAAACACTCTCCCTTACAAATCTAAGCAATTTACATGTGCACTCTCAGTCATTTAGTCTCTCATTCTTTCTCATAGTCTCGGTTTCGCTATCATTTCATTTATACCGCAGGTTGAAAAAGGCATATGATGTGTTATGTTATTTGTTTGAAAGTTAACCATGTCCTTTATCAACTGACAAGCAATTGATTTTATGTTTAAAAGAATTAAAACATACAGCTGGAAACACAAATAAGTAATGTCTGAAGATCTGTCAAGACATACACAAACATGTTTACTTTACTATGTACAGTAAATGAGGACATTCCATAGACTTTTGCTGTTTTTACATACAGATTGTTAGAAATACTATAACCTAACCATGACAGAAAACTGCATGTTTACAATTAAAAGAAAACACTTTATTTTTATATGAATTTTATACATATTATCTATGTTTCTGCAAATGAGGACCTCCCCAAAATGAGGTTTTTTCAGATTTAGCTCACTCATACCAATTTGTGCACTGACATCTTTTCTTATATGAGACATGGAAAATCAAATGTCAAGTCTTTTATCTTTGTCTGGAAAATGAGATTATAGTAAATTGTTACAGATCAAACAGAAGGGCATTTTGCATGAACAAAACCATCTACTTGGAAAAAAATAAAACGAAAAGCTACCTTGTAATGTTATTTTAGTATCAATGAGATACAACATTTTTGTTCATTTTTGAATTAGATTTTTTTAGTTAAAGTGTTAGTCATTTTGTTGTGTTTTTGTTTCATTTTTATTAGGTTTTGTTGTTTTTAAATGTCTATATGGTTTATTTCAGTTTTACTTTATTTTAGTACATCAAGTTAAACTAAATGAAAAAGAAAAATGTTGGATTGTTAACTAGCTGAAGTAAAATAAGTTTAGGTTTGGTGTATTTTATTTTATTTTTGTTTTATTTCAGTTAACGTTTAAGTAACAAAATGTTTTGCAGTATGGCAGGAAATGTTGCAACATGATACAGTTCAGCAATTACGGCAATGAGTTTTTTTGTGAGATATTTGTGATTCCTAGAAAAATTACATGTCATTAAGGTCTATTAACTCAATTCTACCTGCACTTGACATTTGGAAAATGTGTGTGAATCAATGCATTATCATCATTCCAGGAAATGAATAGCAAATTTTGCAGAGGGCTGCTAACATTGTTTATTTTTATATTGTACCATGCCACACACACACACACAAAGAATAATAATATTCCCCAGTAACACTGCATTGTGTGATGCCACCTGTTGGAAGATTGTGCCTCTCTTAAGCGTGCAACCCCTGCAGAGATGCCCGCGTGCGGCCGGGAGGCTGTAGATGTGCGAGAAAGGCTGATCTCACGCTGCTTCTCTCATTCTCAGAATTATCCTCAAGCATCTGACTCTATGAGCTTCCCCTCAGATCTGTGAACTCCTCCGCTCGGCTTTAAAAACCATCACTTCTACTTTCCAACTTGAAAACCCCTAATATTATTACTGCTTTATGAGAGCCCGGAATAAACACAATGCTGCAGCAGGAGATCTAACATTACTACAAAATATGCCTCATTTTTGAGCATTTCCAAGAATGCCATTCACAGGTGCCAACTACATTGATCGCTAAGTGCCCATAATAAAAAAGTGTGATGAAAGCCGGTTCTGAATAAGTGAATATGGAACGAGAGCACGTGCGGAGAGATGTGAGGCCGGATGGAGGTGGAGCTGAAGGTCTAATTAGGGATGTCATGGGTTGAACTGACGGTGAAGGGGGATTCAAAGCGGTACTATTCAACCTTTGTAGAGGAAAATAGAACAAGGTGACACCCACATCCATAAAACAACTACTTAGATCTCCCACTTTAATCCCCTGTTCCAGAAAGAGAGAGAGGCTTTTCTCTGCCTGCTCACTGACCTTAACAGCTCTCACATTCAGCACATTAAACACAGGTTGACAGCGAACAGAGCGCCGGGTCTAGCGGTTCACCCATTAAAACAAATTCTCTCTCGCTTTCTCTCCTTCAAGCACAAGAACAAACACCTGGACTGAAATATTACTGAGCACCTTTTAAATTCGGCCTGTTTTCCATGTCAGTTCCATGGTAATTAAACAATAATGTCTCTCACACTTATTCTCCTAACTCTGTTTCTGATTGCTTGTGCCGTTTGAAACGTTTCATGTCTTCATGTGTATTAAAAAGAGAAGAATTTCCATAAGCTATTAAGTTTTATCTTTAGTCTAATTTTGAGTGTTCAGAAAGGAGAGATAATCAAAAGGCGTTTGTAAAATCTTTGACAAGGAAATGTCACATCAGTTCTGCTCCTCAAAGAATATGTGAAGAGAATTATTCAGAGAGAGCAAAGTCCCAGTTAATGAATAACACTTTACAATATCTTTCATAAGGCCAGATTGGTTATACTCAGACAGACAGACTGGTGTGTCTAGATCAAGGGAAATTTCCTCTGTCTAATGAACATCCAGTCTGCTGCTCTCCTACTGTTAAACTGCAGGAACTCCCTTCTGCTGAAACATTCTCCCCTGGTTCACAGTGACCCCCTGTTGGCATCATCTTACACACCTGGGCACCCTCTGAATCATAATGCCCATTCAGACCCAGCTGAAACCAAACCTATACCACTAGACTAGCTCATCTTATATTTGAATGAATGAAAACTACCATACTTTAACTGCAAAGTTTAAAGGGTTTCAGATCTGTTCCATTCTGGTTACCAGCTGATATTAAAGCATTTTTTTATATTGAGCAGTATATTTCAGAAACTTCCCCAGCTCAAATTTTTGATTTTGCTAATATTTTTTCTGAAGAAAGATAAACATGTATAGTGATGAAAGCCAAAAATATTAAATGTCTTGGATGAATATTTACTGAGTAATCCACTATTTTGTAGAGGAGGGTCAAAATGGCCATTTTTACCTGAGATTCAGAATCTGAGATTTTACTACCCAAATTACAGGGGAGTAAATATGACCTCAGAAAGATGGCAGCATCGTAATGTTACTTTTACACAGAGATTGGTAGGTCTATTAGTAAAATCTGTTGACTTTAGCAATCTTTGTTACATTATGTGCCAGTGGTGACCATTTAAAAATGGGGAAACAGCACATTTCAAGTTTTCTCTCCAAAGTTTGCATGTCTATAACTCAAGATGTATTAAAGAATCTTATTGTCCTTTTAGATACTGGGTCTTAACAAACTTTCCTTTTAGTATCTTTATTTTAAAGGCCCTATATTGTTCAGTTCCAGAGATATTGGAATTTCAATATGGCTCCAGGGGTAAATCATTAAACCGTGGTGGTCAAAAACCAAATGTGGGTCACTTTGCAAAAATATGATGCTTCATTTGTTTTAAAGAGGAATGTCTGAAGAACAAGTAATGTTTAAACTATAAATGCATCTTGTCTCTTTCTGTCAAAACAACTACACTGAACACAATGTAACCTTAAGCAAATCTCAAAATAGATATTAATTTTTAATACTGCACATTCTAATGCTTAAATGATTTATTTTTAGTTTTTAATTTAAACTAAATAGTATAGCATTTTAATATCTTTAATATATTTTGTTTAATATAAAATAACGAATAATTTTTTTAAAAAAGCAGTTGGTTGCTCTGCTTGATATTCTGTGGCTATCTTCTGCTTTTTACCCTATACATTTGCTGCAAGATCATACCAGAGTAAAACATTCTTTGCAGCTTTGAACGGGCCGGATCAAGGCTACATCACTGGAGTTTCTATGTAAGTGTGCACATGTCTGAGGAGTAAAGTGCCTTCCAACCTGTGTGGTATGTGAGCGTGCGTGCGCGTGTGTTCTCGGATGCGGACTAGGAATTTCAATCATTTCTCTCCTCCTTTTTCTGCCCGTGCAAACATCCAGAACAGAGAGAGGGGCAGTGTTCCAGTGCAGCAGACAGACAGAGAGAGAGAAAGATCCCTGTGGGTCTCAAATTAAATTCCTATCATGTCAGGGCAGGAACAGGATTCAATAGTGTTTATTGGCATCTCTTGACCGGAGGGAAATTAAATTCCACTGGCTTGTTTCATCATGGACAGCAGGTTCAGGCCTCTGCTCCCTCTCTTCATCCCTCACTCCCTCTCTTTCATTGGCTTTGGGTTAAGTGGTGAGGGCCCAGAATTGTCCCTAATTTCCCTGGTAATTTGCCTCTCTGTGTGTTTGTGTTTTTCAGCTTGTGTGTGTGTGTTGGTGTCAGCCAGCTGAATCTCGAAGATGGCAATGGCCTCTCTTGCCAAAATCATATAACATTATCATCCCCTTCAATGCATTAAACAAAATAAAGAAAAAACTGGCCATTATCTCCAGACCGGATCAAAGCAATGAGCACAGTGGCTGGTTCTACCTTGACTGGATTTATTTTCTGTCATTTCTTCAAAACCTGATCTAATCTCATCCTGAAAGCTTAGACCTCAGATGAGAGAGGCAGATTTGTGCCACCATCTATGACAGAGCTTTACAAAAGGAAGATATTGAACAGTGTGAGCATGAGTAAGAGAAGAGAGAAACATAGTGAGAGATGGTGATGAAAACAGGAAAACATTAAAAGAAAGAGGCCAGAGCTGTGGTGCAGGGATGTCGTCCCATTTTTGCTCAAATGGGAAATGCGTGCATGAGTCTGGCTTACAACATCCCCCAGCTGCATACATTTCTACATTTCTAGAATTTTGAGGTCAGTAACATTTTTATTTAAATTAATTTATTTGATTCTTCAAGGATGCATTCAATTGATCAAAAGTGTCAGTAAAGACTTTTACATTGTTAAAAAATTCGGTCCCACTTTATATTAAGTGGCCTTAAGGTGGTGACTTCAAAATTGAATTTTGATAAGAGTCATCCTTGCTGTTGAATGTACTGTAACTTCTTCAAGCTAATGGAGATCAGTCCCGGTGCATCCTGGGAACATGATGCTGTGTTTGTGGCAGAGGGCAGGTGGTTGCCAGATCACTCAGCCAATGTTCTGCCTTTTGCAACCCCATGACTGGGTCTGTCTGGCGTGGGTGGTGAGTAAGTGCAGAACACGTGTAACTAATTCTGATGCAAAATGCATCCAAAAGCAATTAAGAGTTAACATCTGTTGTTTTGAGTCTCAGGGACGGGGCGCATGTTAAAATGACAGATGTACAGAGTGGCTCTTCTCAGCTCTCTCGCTCTATCGTTTCACTCCACCACACATCTGTGAGACTAAATTTAGGGTTACATTTTAAAGGGGGGCTGTGGGGTGATGAGTTTTGGGAATAAGTTGTAAAGCCCTGGGGGGAATATCATTTGTAGGGATGTAAAACAAAACAACATATTTTAAAAATCGACTCGTTGGTAGGTTGCCTGAATGACTACTTAACTTTAAGCCCTGTATAATAAAACTGGTTTCAGGTTCACTGAATCATAACTGGATGCATTTTTAGGGAGATTTTATATAAGACACATTTGTTTAAAAACAGCTACATGGAACACAACAAAATGCAGGATGCGTTTTCTAAAGTTGGACTTTTAAATGACACCATTTCAAAAACACAATTTACATGGAGAGAAGCTTGGAAAAACAGCTATGTCACAATGATTTTGTGTATTCTAAAGGGGAATGAATGTAAAAACATTCAAAGAGGTTTTTATTGTACACACATAAAGTACCAAAACCGCTTTTTCTTATACTATCTTATTCTCTATTACCTCATTTTTATTCTTATATATTGTTATATACAAGTTTATATTATATTATATTACAGTATATTATTGAAAAAATATGCTCTTCAAATGTATGGGGTCAAATGTTTTTGTTTTATAACTTAAAAAAAAAAAAAAATTGTTAACGTGATGGTTGAGCTGAAGTTTCAGAAGCTGTTATTACAGTCTTCATTATCACTGATCCTTCAGAAACCATTCTAATATGCTGTTTTGGTGGTAAAGAAACATTTCTTATTAATAGCAATATTGAAAACAGTTGTTCTGCTTAATATTTTGTGAAAACTATGCTACATTGTTTTGAAAAGAATGTTCAAAAGACCAGCAATTATTTAAAATATAATTTTTTTTAACATAAATGTCTTTGCTGTCAATTTTGATCAATTTATTGCACCCTTGCTGAATAAAACTATTCATTTCTTTTTTTTTAAATCGTAGTGTCCCTAGAAATTTGTATTTTGTAAGTGTCCCAGAAATTTGTATTTTGTAAGTATGTGCGATTGTGTTTGTGTGTGTGTGTGTGTGTGTGTGTGTGTGTGTGTGTGTGTCACTATTTTAGATACCAAGTGTGGCAACCAGAGTGTCAGCAGTCAATCGTGATGTTCTTTTACTTTGACATCTCATGTTGTCTCTGCTCACGGATGGACTCTGTGAGCAGAAAAGTGTGCCTCAAAATCCCTGATGGCCTATTAACGGCATCACATCCACCTCATTCATGATCCGCTCCCACGCGCTGCAGGGCCATGTGATGCCGAAGCCCTCTGGCCAATTATGAGGCACATGATCAGTATTATTGTCACAATTACTTCAACTTTCTCTATGTAGAAACTTGTTCACAAGCTTTATTAAACTGTTCCAATGCTATGCAGCATAAGAATTCTCCCTTTTCAATCAACACCATCTCAAAAGTGAGTCCTTGATCAGACGCTCTGTCAAATGTAATAAGAGTGTAGAGAGCTGCTACGCACTGACCTTTTCCACCTTGTTTTCCTGTAGTAAACGTTGAGCTGTGCTGTCTGTGTCATAATGGGAAAGTTCTGGTAATTATGCTCCAGAGAGATGTACTCTTTGCTTATGTGTGTCTGTGTGTACTGGCGCAGTCTGCACAATGTGTTTGTATGGCTGATGTCGCTCCCTGAGGTCTGTATAAGCAGACTTTTGATACTGAATTAATCGCAGGAGCCTTTGAAGTTACCGGCTAGCTGAATCTCATGCGAAGTTTGCAGCAAAAAAAAAAGAGATGACATCCCTAGAGGAAGAGTTTAGGCCTGTGTGTGTGTGTGTGTGTGTGTGTGTGTGTGTGTGTGCACTCCTGAGCATGTTAGTGAAGGTTACATGGTGATCCATCAATGTCATATCTGAACAGCTTTAATAATTGAAGGTGTGTGTGTTTGTCTGCACTTTTTGAATCTTAATTCTGAGATCTTAAAGAGATTCCTGTAAAAATGAAAATTCTGTCATGATTTACTTGGCCTTATGTCATTCGAAACCCGTGAGACTTTGGTTAATTTTTGAAACACAAATGAAGATTTGAGAAGTTTCTGTCCCTCCATTGAAAATCCAGTTGACCAAAATTGACAAGGTTTTAAAGGTACTTTAAAACGAATCCATATGAATTATGCAGTTTACTTCAAGTCTTTTAAGAGATACACTTGCTTTATATGATGATTTAAAAAAAAAAAAATCTGTTCATCATATAAGGCGATCATATCCCTTCACAAGACTAAACTGGACTAAACTGCTTGATTCATATGGATTCATTTTTTACAATGACTTTCAATGGAGGGACAGAAACCTCTCAGGTTTCATTAAAAACATATTCATTTGTGTTTCGAAGATTAACCAAAGTCTTATGGGTTTGGAACAACATGAAGGTGAGTAAATGATGACGGAATGTTCATTTTTGGGTGAACTGTCCCTTTAATTTTTTTAAGGGTTTACAAATTTTTCTAGACGTATTAATATTAAAGAAATTCAGTGAGATTCACAAAAAATATAGATAATTGATAAATATTGCTCAAAAAAGTGATGTATTCAAAGAAAGTAAGGTCAACAATGTTTCTCCTGTGTTAAAATGACTTTTGAGTGGTTAAGAATCCTGCAACTAATATGAATTCATGAACATGTTGTCATAGTAACCCAGCTATGCTCACATTCAGGTATCTTCTTAAAAGTGTTGTTGGTGCGAAACTAGTAATTACAGCAAAATATTAACCATTTAAAACATTCTTTGATGGCTAGGTTGTTTGTTTTCATCAGGTTTTTTAGCCTGTTGAGGACGGTCTTGATGATCAAATTCAGCTAGGATAAGACAGTCTAAAAATAAAACTGCTTAATTGATTTTATGTGCCATCATGGACAGTTATTTCCTTTTATGGTTTTAAACAATCAGTGAAATCATTTATAGTTAGAAAAGGACTGTGTAATTGTCAAGTGTAGTTGTCTAATTAAATTATAGCATCTACATGCATAACCAACTCTATCTCTTTCTTTCTGTCTCTCTCTTTTTAGGACTATGCTAAGAAAGAGAAAGCCATTGCAAAAGCCCTGGGGGATTTGAAGGCTAACTTCTATTGTGAACTATGTGACAAGCAGTACCATAAACATCAGGAGTTTGACAACCACATCAACTCATATGACCACGCACATAAACAGGTAAACTCCAACAGCAGGTGGTTGAGCTCATTAGATAGAGAAGCAGGAAAGAATGCAGAAATGAAAGGAATAATGATTTAACTCTTCCCCTACAGTCTACAAAGCCATTAATACTTTCAGCAGAGTGTCTCTGAACGTAATAATATGCATAGACATTATGGTGTGCTTGGTCAAACACATCACTTGACTACAGTTTGCTTTTGTTAAAGTAGTTATCCCCCCCCCCGCCCCAAATAGTCTCCAGTTGATTCTTGTGTCTAAAATCTACTTTGTAACCCCCAGCCAATAACGACACTCAAATATAGCCAGTCATCTAAGTGTTAGCTTAACTGTTAATTTATATGCTCACAAATACTGTTTATGCATGATAAACACACTATTTGGAAAATATTTGCAAAATACATCACTAATCTTCCCTCAGGCAGTCTCTTGAGTCAGTGAGCTGTGTGTGTGTGTGTTCTGGTAACTAATATCATGTCAGGACAGGTGTTTCACCCGCAAAGAGTTGAAGTGTTGTGTTTACAAAAACTAAACATTTCTGCACCTTTAACTACTGCAGATAATTCTAAAGTTCTAAGAACTTTCAGGAACACAAGTAATGCACCTTTTCTTTTGTAATAAACATTCTGAGTCAATCTAAAAAGCTGTATGGTTTCATGGGTCACACCTATTTGCCATCTGCTTAAAATGAACAATTAGTTGACTGATACCAACGCATGTATTGAGAATGGGGTTTTAATGGTGTTTTGAGTTCTTTTGTCTATTGAGCATTCATGTGATGTGTATGAACGGTGATCACTTTAAAACTCTCTAACACTACCTTTCGAAAGTTTAGGATCAACAAGTTTTTTTTTGTTTGTTTTTTAATTTTTTTTGAAAGAAATGAATACTTTTATTTAGCAAGGACATATTAAATTGATCAAAAGTTACAATAAGAACATTTATAGTTTTAAAAAGTTTATATTTCAAATAAAATGCTTTTTAACTTGAACTTTTTAGCTTTTTAACTGTTTAACATCAGAAAAATACTAAGCAGCACAACGTTTTTTTTTTTTTTTTTTTTTTTTTTTTAAATAAATGTTTTTGGAGCACCAAATAAGCAGATTTTTGAGAAGTATGTGAAACTAAGGACTGATCATACATCACAGGATTAAATTATTTATGTATTATTTACGTTTCATTGACAGAACAAAATGAATCACATAACGTTACAATTATTTAATAAATTAAAAGTTTGATTGTTATTAAAAGTAACCATTTCTTGTAACACTTTAGATTAGGGAACACATGCTCACTATTAACTAAGAGTTTTCCTCAATAAATTCCTAATTTGCTGCTTATTAACAGTTAGTAAGGGAGTTGTTAAGTTTAGGTATGGGGTAGGTTTAAGGGATCATTAATATGTGCCTAATAAGTACTAATAAACAGTCAATATACTTTATGCATGCTAATGAGCAACTAGCTAATAGTGAGAATTGGTTCTTAAAAAAAAGTTACCCAGTTTCCATAGACCCCTTCTATTTTTTTGTTTTCTCTTTGTCTTAGAAATAAATAATTATAATGATGATAGTCGTGACATCTTGATGTGTATACTGTATATAATATACATATATTCAGTCATCACTTTTATTTAAAATAATTCAGGAAAAAAGAAAAACAAAAACAGATGAGAAGAGATAAGCCAAAAATTCTGCTAAGGAAATTGATGGGGAGATTGATAGGAGGAGTAGATGAAGTAAGGAGGAGGAGAGAGCTGAAGATGTCCTCCCTGTTGCCAGGATCTCAGACTGGAATCTGGTGCCCATCTGTGTGGCATCTGAGATTAAACATGTTCCCTAGCATTTCGAGCAGCAGATAACACTGTATGTGCGCTGCTGTTATCCTGGGTACTGTCAGACAAACTGGTCTTCTAACAAAGAACAGCACACAAAGCCATTAAACTCTCTTCATCCTTCAAGCTCGCATGTCTTATTCATCATAAGCCTACTGCTGCATCATTAGAGCACAGTCTAAAATTTAAACATGCAAAACTATATACTAATGAAACATTTCATACGTACAGTTACATGAAAGCCAAGCGTAAAGTGGAGAGTGAGAGAGTGTTACGTAACTCATTCTGAAGGACTGCTCAGTGACAGTTACACCAAAGACAGACAGAGAGGGAGGGAGGAAAGTAATTACACATGTTGTTGCGATGGATTTCATCTCCGTGCAAACATGGCTCCGATCAAACCACAGATGACTGCACACTTGTTCGCTGTGCAGATGTGTCTGTTCCTGTTAGTCAGAGTCAATGAGTCAGAGATGAATGATGCCAGCTCAGCACGAACATCCGTAATATTCCATAATCAATCATGAGATTTTCAGCCCAGTGTTTCACATCAGTACTTTGTCACAGAGAAATTAGCATGTCATTCTTGTTTCTGTTTAATTAATTGTGACCAAATGTTTTTTTTTTTCTCTAGTGTAATAGGTTGAGATTACTCATCTTTGTGTAAAATGTAATAAATAATGCTATTTTATGACAGATACTGTAGTAATACATCAATATGTCATCAGTATGACTTGTAATAGATTCATTTGAAAATCTGAGCTGTGGCCTAATAGGTAATAATTGAGCTTTGGTGCTCATGGAAGAGACACGTATATGTGAATATATTTTGATGTAATACAGTATATTATAATAAAGATATGTCATGACATATGTTATCATATTACATCACAAAATATACACAATATATATTTTTCTCCTGCACGAGCACCAAAGCTCAATGTATTAATATAAGCTCACTTATTACATCACAGTATATTCATATTTGCTGTACATGCAAAACTATACAATAATGAAACATTTCATACGTACAGTTACATGAGAGCCAAGTGTGAAGCATTTGATTTTCATTTTCACCTCATGAATCAGTGAAGTTTTACATTGTTAACAATGCACATTGTTCAGGTACATTGCTATATATTGAAACTGTATTGGTTTTGTAGGACTTTTTTGTATGTTTTATACTGACCAACTCTGTACTGAACAGCAAAATAATGTTGGTGGTCTGTGAACTGACTTCTCTAACAAGTCAGGAGCCTCCCGCAAGAGATGTTAATTCATTTGAGGGCCCTGCAAAAGCAATGAAAGGTGCTGTTGAACTCTTCCTGCAGGCATCGAGAGTGTTTCATTAGACTGAGTTATGTATAGTCGACTGTGTAAAATATGTATGCTGTGAGGTTGGCAGTTGAGGCAGTTTGGTGTGACCCCAACCCAGCCGCTTCACATATCGCTCTAGAAACATGCAGCCTGGCTGTGCTCCCTGGTCCTGAGGAACAATACTGTATATTTCACAACCCACAGAATCCCCAGTCACTTAGCATTTATGTGTGTGTGTGAATGTATACTGTATGCACTGGCGTGCACCAAACATGGTTGAGAGGTTTGATTGAATTAATCTTTAAGAGCCACAAAACCTTTCCTAGAGTTGCAGATCAACCAGCTGTCCTTCAATAATAAGAGGAGGGAAAGGAAGAGGCGAGGCATGAGACGGAGGTTACAGCCAGTGCAACACAGAGAGAACCAGAGAAGCAAACACTGGAGTTAACCCTCATGTTGAAGGGTCTAAAAGAGCCTAAGGCAATTTAATAGCTTGAAAAAAACATTGGTCTTTTAAAATCTTACATTACTCATGTTTAGAGTGAGAGCCTAGATATAAAACATGAATAAATGCAAGGAACTGTAAATGCAAAGACTTGCTGAGATACTCTCAACTTCATATTCATTTATCAAACTTATTTTATGTTTTTGTGGAAGGTCAAATTGAGGCCTAACAAATACAACATTTCTGGAAAGGATACCAGACACATTCCTAAAAAGAAGAATTTACTATATTGCAACAAGAAAATCTGTCTGTCAGTCCATCCATCCGTCCATCTGTTGTTCAGTCACTCTGGCATATGAAGCTTCAACTTTCTTCAAAACTTTTGAACAGGGTTTTATCTAGCCAACATTTAAAGCTTGTATTGACAAACTTTGCTTTAATAATTAAAAATTAGGTCACACTTTATATTAAGTGGCCTTAACTGCTATGTACTTACATAAAAAAATTAGTACAATGTACTAATTGTGGTCATATTGTATTGCAAAACACTTTTGCTGATATTGAGGTGGGATACGGGTAAGGTTAGGGACAGGTTTGGTGGTATGGGTAGGTTTAAGGGTGGATTAAGGTGTAAGGGATGGGTCAACAGTGTAATTATAAATGTAATTACAGAAATTAATTACAAATGTAATTACATATAGGTTTTTTAAAAATATAAGTACAATGTAAAAACATGTATGTACACAATAATTGCATTGTATCAAATGATTAATTTAAATGTAAATACATAGTTAAGGCCACCTGATATAAAGAGGGACCAATAATTACAGTTATATGGATTCCTTAGAATATAAATTCATTTTAACTCTATACTTCCTTACATAGAAACTTAAATTCAAGATTTGAATTGAAATTTAAAAGACATTCTCAACTGATTTCTGAATGACATCAAATGTGACAAGCTTAAAAACAAGTCAATTTCAACCTAACATGATGGTTAAAGTTATGAGCGAGGAAAGAAGAGGAAGACAAAAAAGAGAGGTAAATATTAAGGTGAAGTGTCAAGAACTTTTTTGAACGGTTCCACTAGAGATTGAGAGCAGATTCTGAAGGGAATCCCCTGCTAGACTCCCATGGCTAAGGTGGATTTCGAGCGATAGAGACCTACAGATATGAGCTTGGAGATAATCCATATTTCATAACCCACAGTCACTGGGGGGTGCCGAGGAAGGATTCAATCCGATCTGAAGGAGTCCAAGCCTAGTCATGTCTGTGTTTCTATAAAAATCTCAGCAGGCTACTTAATGTTTAAAAAATAGGGACATGTGAGAGTGTGTGAGTGTAAGGTCTATCCTCAGGGCATTTAGCGGTGTGAGGGTGGGGGCAGCTCTGGGAGAAGAAAAAGAGAATGTATTTTTAACGCTGTGCAAATAGTTCATTTGTCCTTTTAAGAACGATTCCTGTGTGGCTTTGCACTCAGAGAGCATTTTGAGAAAGAAAAAAAAAAAAAAATGGAAAAAAGTGAAAGCGGTGAGTCAGCAGCCTGAAATGAATGAATGGATAACAGTTATAAAGGGACAGGGGGATAAACTCAGACAAATAATTGCACGAAACTTCATTTGCAGCAGATGGAGGAATTTGTATGATTCCTCATGAACTTTTAAAAGCCTGAGGGTATTGAGAGCTGTTCTGTTATGTAAACAGCCACTTTAGATGTTCCAGTCATTACTTGAAACCGCATTGCAAGTATCTGATAAGACAATAATAATCTTTGCTAGGGGCTCTCTGCATCTACCAGCAAGTCAATATCCAGTTTTGCTAGAAAACTTCATAGAAATGTACAGCGCTTATAAAACCAATGTTTTGTATTACCTGTTTATACTAGATATATTGACATCCCAATATCTCTCTTTCTTTAACATATATACACACTAGTGTAACTAGCGTTGTGACAATCAGTTTAACCAATTAGAAATGAGCTGCAAATCATATAACATACCAGAAACACAAAGAAAATTTACGGACATAAAATTATGTAAGCAATTATATAAATTAATAAAAATGCATGAAAAATAATATTTGTTGTAGTGTTATCATCATCATATATTATTATATGATTTATACATTACAAAAGTCAAAAGTTTGGACTCAAGATTTTTATTTTTTTATTTGAAAGTCTCTTATGCAAGGTTACATTCATTAGATGAAAAATACAGTAAAACAGTAATATTGTGAAATATTATTAAAATTCAAAATAACTGTATTTTAATATATTTGTTATTTATGTATGTTATAATGTTATTTATTCCTGCGATGGCAAAGCTGAATTTCCAGTGTCACATGATCCTTCAGAAATCATTCTAACATGCTGATTTGCTGCTCAGTTATTATCAGTTGTTATTGGCGCTCAATTATTAATAGTGGTTCTTATTATTATCAATATGGAAAACAGTTTTTGCTGCTTAATATTTTGGCGAAAACTTTGATACTTGTTCAGTATTCTTTAATTCTGTTCAATAAATGGTATTGATCTGAAATAGAAACATTATTTACTGTCACTTTTGATCAATTGAATGTGACCTTACCGAATGAAAGTATTATCATACTTCAAATCATACTTCAAATCAAACCCAAACTTTTGAATATTTTGAACATTGATCATAAGAAATGTTTCATGGGCAGAATCATCATATTAGAATGATTACTTGAGAAACATATCACCAAAAAAAAAAAAACATTGAGTAACAGCCATTGCAAACAAAATGTGTTCCAACACTTCCCAGTCTCCCTTACTCAAAAAACCCCAGCAGCCTGTGTGTTTGTGTGTACAGCAGGAGAAACAGCTTCTGTATGGATGAAAGCTTCCCCCGAAAGCTCCTTACCGCACCTTGCTGCAATATCCAGTTCCAAATCTCCTCTCCTCCCTCTCATGCACTCGCGTCCTCTCAGCTTCAAAGGGTCTCCTTTCCTGATCATCTCAGGCACCTTACGCACAGACTCATTACAGCATTCAAACATATACGGAACACACAAATGTTACAGATCACGTAACCTGACAGCCTGTCATTTTAGGAGCTGCTGAAGAGGGTCTAAAGGAGTTTTAGCAGACAGCTTTTTGCCTGCGGCCCAATGCTAACACTCAACACATGAGCCCCGTGTGCATCAGACGGCGCAGGATATTGGAAGTGTCTTTGGTGGATTATCTGCCTGTGAACGTGCAGATTGGGTTGAGGATAATCCACACGTTGATGTTTTCCTCCTGGGGTGAATGAGAGTGACAGTTTATAATCAACGTTAAGTAGAAACACCAGCATCCAAATCCCAGCCGAGGATTACATAGTTCCTTCGCTCGCGGCTGTTAGGAAGAGGTTTGCGGAAGATACATTGTTTCAGCCGGTAATCTTTAGTTTGAATTCCAAATTGCTTGATACAGTAGGTGCTTCTCATGCGTGGGGTTTTATCATATATCCAGGAATTTTATTAAATGTCCTCCTGAGCAAAATGCTCCCGCTCAGCACGAAACTGTCCATGGAGATGGTTCGCACAGAGAGAAGGGAGAAAGAGAGGGAGTTTTTCATTTTCTTTTCAAGTAAATGCCTGAGGCTTGTCGCTGCCTCTCTGCACCAACTGCAGTTGGCCACAGAATCAGCGGTGATGAGATTAGGCTGAGTGTGATTGGCGCAGACTCCCAGCATAGAGTGTTTGCGCTGAAGGTGGCGTAATATAGGTGGTAGGTTTTTCATGCGGCAGCCGTGGATTTGGAGATGAGGGAACGTGCTGAATCGATGCCACACAGCAGAGCAGAGGTAATGCACAGCCATTAGTAATCTTTAATGGGCAAAGTGGCATGTTATCTGTCTTTGTTTCATGGTTAAATAAGTAGAACACTTTACTAACACACACTGAATGCTGAGTAAAACTTTTCTACAGCAGAAACAGCACTGCTAGTGCAGGTACTACATTGATTTCTTCATACTCAATGTGATTTCCACAAGCAAGACAAGTTCCTGGATCAGCTTTCTTTGCTGTTCCTGGAACAATATTGGAACTTGTCCTGTTTGTGTGAATTACACAGGGATTGTTTATCCAGGCAGGAATACTAAAATCAGCCATTTAGACTGCTGTATTAATAATGGTTTTTCATTTATATATATATATACATCTCAAAAGTTTGTGGTCAATAAGATTTTTCTTTTCTTTTTTTAAAGGAATTAATACTTTTATTCACAGAGGATGCACTAAATTGATGGTGACAGTAAAGTAAATGTAAGGACTTAAAGACTTTAGTAACTTTTGTTACAAAATTATATTTCCACAAAAATACTAAGCAGCACAACTTTTATCACATTAATAATAATAATAAATGTTTTTTTGCATACCAGAGAGATGGTAGGCGACTATGTGTCCAAAATTTTGATTTATTGCCCTCATAAAAATTCCTTCCCCCCCTCCCTCCCTCCCCACCCGCCATAACTGGACACCTGTTCGGACACCTGTTTTGTCCACCCCCACCTATCTAAGTGAGCATCTGGTGATCCAGCCCGGTAATCTTAAGGAGTTTATGACAGTGTGTTTTTTGCGCAGGGCTGTTGAAACTGTAATGTGCTTTAAACTTTAAATGCTGAAATAGTGTTAAACGGAATAAAGGGAAGT